>CAUYON010081549.1:0-83327 GCA_963573935.1 Arctocebus calabarensis
AGCCCAGCCTCGGCCGAACTGCAAAACAAAAAAAATAGCCGGGCACTGTGGCGGGCGCCTGTAGTCCCAGCTACTAGGGAGGCTGAGGCAAGAGAATAGCTTAAGCCCAAGAGCTGGAGGTTGCTGTGAGCAGTGTGACGCCACGGCACTCTACCCAGGGCGATAAAAGTGAGACTCTGTCTCTACAAAAAAAAAAAAAAAAACCTACCTGTCCAGCACAATGTTCACTATTCTGGTGACACATACACTGAAAGGCCTGACTTCAGCATGATACAATTTATCCACATACCAAAAAAAAAAAAACACTTATACCTGTAACTTTTTAAAAATAAAAAGTAAAATAAAATTTAAAAGATAAAATGAATAAAGAAGAAAAAATGCAGGAGACATTCTGAGAAACGTGCAATATTTTCAAAAAAAATTATGCAATATTTTCAAAGACATATTCTTCAAGGTCAATACACAGAAATTCATCATAAAGTTTTGGAAGCTCAATAACATTTAAAGCACCAATTCCAACATTCCTTCTTTGCCAATTCTCTGCAGTTTCAGCAATCAATGAACTATAACATCCTTAGCATATTTTCCCCCAGAATGAGTTCTTAGATCATCCAGACCAAAGAACAAGAAAAATTAGCATCAAATGTGTATTTGAGAAGATCAATAGAAGTACATGCTTTTAAATTACATTGTCTCTGTGGGAGATACCTAATTTCACCTGTATATATAGTGTCAGCTTTGATTATGCAATATTTACATTTGTGCTGCATATTACTTAGATAATGTGAATTGGATCATGTGCTTATGTGTCTTAGAAAATGATATTGTGTTGGCACAAAATTGACTTTTCATTTTGAAAAATAATATAGTCATTTGGAAAAAAATTATACTTGTTTTAAGTAGCCTCTGTCAATTAATTGAATAACAAAACATGATTTTAAATAATGTAAATAATATTTTTTGCTCTTATTTTCAAAAGACAACTTATTTAATATAAAAATAAAATCATTGCACTGTATGGTTCATACGTATGTAGTAATAAAATATATTGTGAAACTATTATAAAGGATGAGGTTGATATAGAACCAGAAATACTGTTCAATATTCTTGTATTTTAAGTGAAGAGGTACAATACTAAATAAGTAGATTGTGATAAGAATATAGACACTACTATAAAATTTAGAATATTCATTAAAAAGGTAATGATAGTTATGGATTACAAATTAAATACAATACTATAATTATAATAGATACTAAAGAACATTTAGCTTAGACAAAGAAGGAAGGCATAGTAGAAGAAAAGAAGTAGAGCAAATCAAAAACAAATGGAATAATGACAGACAAAACAGTATCAAAAATTACATTAAATGTTAATAAGCAAAGCACACAAGTTAAAAGACAGAAATAGACAAACTGAATAAAATAATCAAGACCCAACTATATGCTATCTAAAAATTTTTATTTTAAATATGAAGACAACAAAGATAAGATGAAAAATACATATTATGTTATGTAATCTTCAAAAATAAGCCAGAGTACATATTAATAACAAAACAGATAAATTTCAAGCAGAGTATTGCAGTGATTTTTTTTAAAAGGCATATCATAATAATGAGTCAATTCATCAGCAAAATATCACAATTCTAAATGTATTTAATGAGAAATTACATGAAGCAAATCTGACTTAAATAAGAAGATAGATTCCCAAACCCACTAGTTCATGATTGTAACACTTCTTGGTCAGTAATTAATAGAAAATAGAAAAGAGAATCAAGAGGATGTCAAAGATTCATAAATTACTATCCAAATTCATCTATTCCAACTGAATTATAGAGCATTTAAAGAACAGTAAAACACATACCTCCTTTTCAAGTGAATATGGTGCCTTCACACAGAAAGACTTTATTCAGCCCTGTAAAAGAAGTATCAATAAATTTTAAAGTATTCAAAATATATGGCAAATATTCTCCAACCCCATAAAATTAACTTAGTGATAAATAATCATAAGATAGCTAAAAAGCATCAAATATCTATTAGACAACACAATAAGGAGTAGCTAATTGCTTACAGAAGAAATTTTTAAAAATAGAAAAATACATTTGTTTTTATATTGAACATACAATATATAGCATTCATGATGTACTTCTAGAAAAATACTTACATAAAAATTTAAATTTCAGTGCGTATTTAGAAAACACAAAAGAATAAAAATTTATGTATTGGGTAGCACCTGTTGTTCAGTGGGTAGGGCGCTAGCCACATATACTGAGGGTGGTGGGTTCAAACACAGCCCCACCCAAACTGCAACAAAAAAATAGCTGGGCATACTGGCAGGCACCTGTAGACCCAGCTACTGAGGAGGCTGAGGCAAGAGAATCGCCTAAGCCCAGGGATTGGAGGTTGCTGTGAGCTGTGTGATGTCACGGCACTCCACCAAGGGCTAAAAAGTGAAACTCTGAGTCTAAAAAACAAAAAATTATGTTTCTACATTTTGAAAGAGAAAGAACAGATTAAACAGATTATATATAAGGTGAATAGAAGAAAGGAAATAAAAAAAGTAAGAACAGAAATCAATGAAATAGAAAATGAGTAATGAAAAAAACCATAGCCAAAACTGTTCTTTCAGAAACATTAGTGTAATTCATATAGCCCTAGCAAGACTAATTAAGAAAAAAAGAGAAAATACAAATACAAAATAAGAATTGAAAGAGGAAACATTATTACAAACATAAAGAATATTTTCAAAAACTATTATGAACAATGTTCTGCCAAACTTAGAAGAAATGGACAAATTCATGGACAAATTAATTTACCAAAATTAACTCAAGAAGAAATACTATTAATTTCATACTATTTAATTCTGTCTGATATTCAGGGAAAAACAAAAAATGTATCTTAATCTTACACAAGCCCTTTCAAAAATAAAGTTCTGATAGATTTGTTCAATGTAAATACTATGGAACGATAGACCTAAATATTAAAGTTTAATTCTGAAGTCTTCTCAAAGATACCAAAGGATAATATATTAGAGGCTCATAGTTTTCTGAGAGATGATCTAAAAAAGCATAAATTGGCTATAAATTGGACTTCATTCAAATTAAAACTCTTATTGATCATTATACACCATTAAAAATGTCAAAATATAATCCTCACACTTGGAAAAACATGACAATACATGTATGTATCTGACAGAAAAGGAAAAGGATTTCTACAAGCCAGTGATAATAACACAACCCTGTTTTCTTAATAGGTAAAAAAATTTGAACAGATACCTGGCAAAAAGAGATATTCAAATTGCTAATAAGAACATTAAAATGTCCCTGAAATTAGTTATCAGAAAAATGCAAAAGAAATTATAGCGTCATACTAATTCATACCCACAATTGTTGCTAAAGTCAGAGGCTCATAATGCCAAATGTTGGGAAGAATGGTAGTAAGAGGAGACTCAAGCATTACCAATGAGAATAGTAAATAGAAAAACCACTTTGAAACACAGGGCACTTTCTTACAAAGTCAAAATATGTATCTATTTTACATCCAAGCCATTTATATTATGTTACCAATAATCAAAACATCTCAAACGTTCATCAATAGAAGTAAACAAATGGAATACTAAGAATTTAAATAAATCTCAGATGCACCATATTGATAAAGAAAGCCCAAAAAAATAAATACATGTTCATAATTTTACTTACATAGTTTTCCTTTCCTTACAGGCAAAAAGAAACTACAGTGACACAAAACAGAATTTGGTTTACTGAGGAGCACTGGGAAATATCCTGGGTAATGAAGACTCTCTGTTGTACCTAACTCATGGCATCCTTCACATAAATCACCTGGAGACCAAGTCCAATGCAAGAGCAAGAGGTTGTTTATTTACAGGCTCGAGCCAGAGCTTCCTGGCCCAGCAGGAGTACAGAGAAGCCTCCGACCTTGAAAAGGAGGGGGTTCTTAAGGGTACAGAAAGGAAAAAGGGAGGGGGTGTGGGGTGAACTGCTGGAGATCTAGGGGACTGAGTAATACTTGTCCTTGGCTAGTCTAGGAAGGAGCTGCTATCACTTGGGGCAGACATAAGGACGAGGGGCAGGGGAGTGAGTGAGTTACTTAACGCTTTCAGTATGCATGCTGCTACAAAATGAAGGCTAAGGAATAAGATGGAGTTAGTTTTAATAAAATGGAGTCAGCTTGGTCTTTACAGGGTCAGCTTCTCATGACAGTTGCCTGGCCTTTCCCCAGAAAGGTGAATCATTCCACATCCCTTGTATCAGCTGTTACCACAAGTAATGCTGCATAACAAATCACCCAAAACATAGTGGTTTAAAATAGCCATTTATTTACCTCAGGATTCTATGGGTCAAAAGTCTGGGCTGGGTTCAGTTGGGAGTTTCTTCTAGTCTCAGACTCCTTCATGTGTCTGTGGTCAGCTGATGGACCAATAGGCATCTCCACTTCTGATGGCTGTGAAGAAACTAGATCATGTGACTCTCATCCTCCTGCAGGGTAGCTTTGGCCTATTTGCATGGCTTTGATGGCAAACGTCATGCAAGGAAACAGAAGCAGGCACTTCCTCTTATCACCCCAGCCTCGCTGGCATAAAGTCATTACTGCCACATTCTGTTGGTCAGAGTAAGTCACATAACTGAGCCTAGAATTAGAGGTGGGAAAAAAGATTCCACTTCCTAACAGGGGGCTTTGAAACAGTACATTGAAAAGGAGCACAGATACAAGCAGGGAAATAATTGAGGCCACTTTTACAAACTGTCTTCCACATCCCCCAAGGTCTAGTGTGCCACAGGGGTCCCAGGTCAGTCAGACATTTGACATGGGAGCATACCTTTAAGTAACGCCTCTCTGCATCCTGACTGCTGAGCTAGCTCATCTCTCACCTCTGACGTCCCCACAGACAACACACTGGTCTGCTAGGCATCTCTGGTTCTCACTCATAGCTGCCATCAGGCAATGGGGACCTGATCTTCACCTCCAGAAGTTTCTAAATATGACCTGATGGAAACATCTGGTTTTCAACTACAAAATTAAAGCTTGATTTAATCTAATGAGCACCCATCAAAACTTCAGGTTGTATATAGAGAAAGTTAGATTTCCAAATTAAGCCTACAAAGTAGCAGAGGAATTTACAGGCGACATCAGGTACCTGGATGTGCCCCATCACTGCTTTCTTAGAAGATTCCTAGAAGAGGTGAGTGTGAAGCCACTCACAGAATCAGCCCAGTGGGATTTGCCTTTGTCTTTTTTCCAGCCCATTTGGGAGCTCTCTTAGTGGAAGGTTTGCTTCTTCCTGAGGGAAGTTTCTCAGAAGAAAGACAGGTCCTTGTGTTCCAAATGTGCTTTGAGGTCCCCAGTCTCATTTCTCTGACTTCATCCTTAACTCAGTCCATGTAGCCCTCCCTCTAGAGAATTCCACCATGGCTTACAGCTGCCTGGTACTGCCAGACCCGGGGAACGTCAGAGCACCTGTTGTGTGAGCACAAATATCTGGTTACATGCACTGTTGGCCTCTGGTCATTGAGAATGTATTTTACAGGGAAAAATCCCAAGAGAACAGTTTTGCTTTTTGTCAAGGCTTTCCTAAACAACTGCATCTGTGGAAAAATCTCAAGAGAACATTTTTTGCTTTTTGTCAAGACTTTTCTAAACACATGTATCTGAACTAGATGTGAAAAGATAAATTTTGAATCACAAGGCTTGATTTCATAATTTAGTGGGGACAGAGTGGTCTTGTTCCTGGCATGTGTGCGGACTGCATCATGGCCACCATGGCCTACCCTCTTCCTGCTCTTCCTTCTCCCCCTGCTTCTGCTTCTCCTTGTAGCAAAGAGCACTTGAATAAAGTCTTGTGCCCACATTTTCTACCTGAATTGTGCTGATTTTCTTTTCTTTTTTGTTTTTTTAAGACAGTCTCCTATGTCACCCTCGGTAGAGTGCTGTGACATCACAGCTCACGGCAACCTCCAACTCCTGGGCTTAACCGAGTCTCTTGCCTTAGCCTCCCAAATAACTGGGACTACAGGTGCCCGCCACATGCCCAGCTAATTTTTGTTGCAGTTGTCATTGTTGATTAGCTGTCCCAGGGCCGGGTTTGAACCCAACAGCCTTGGTATATATGGCTGGCACCATAACCACTATGCTACAGGCACTGAGCCAATTGTGCTGATTTTCTAAACCATCCTCTACTTTCTTTTCGCCTAGACTAGAGCTTTTCCTTTGGCTTACTAGGGAGGTCATGGAGCAGTTGAGAAGCACTGTCCTACAACGAGCTTGGGAGGCCCCTTGCCTTCCATTGCAGAATGGGTAGAAATCATGTTAAGCCATATTCTTTCATCGTCTCTTCCTCTTCTCTCTTCTCTCCCAGAAGGCCAGGGGGAAAGGAGGTGAGGGTGTAGTCAGGAACAGTGGTGGGAAACAATTTAGTTTTGGTTGGTTTTGGGGTTTTTGGTTTTTAAGAGACAGAGTCTCACTTTGTCACTCAGGCTGGGGTGCAGTGATACTCAGTATAACCTCAGATTCCTGGGCTTAAGTGATCCTCTTACCTCTGCCTCCCACATAGCTGGGACTACAGGTGCCTGGCTATTTTTTTTATTTTTTGAGACATAGCCTCAAGCTATCACCCTGGATAGAGTACTGTGGCATCACAGCTCACAGCAACCTCCAATTCCTGGGCTCAAGTGAGTCTCCTGCCTCCGCCTCCCAAGTAGCTGGGACTACAGGCGTCCACCACAACGCCCGGCCATTTTTTGGTTGTAGCCATTGTTGTTTGGCGGGCCCGGGCCGGATTTGAACCCGCCAGCGCAGGTGTATGTTGGCGCCTTAGCCCGTTGAGCCATAGGTGCCGAGCCAATGCCTGGCTATTTTTTTGGCGCAGTTTGGTTGGTGCTGGGTTTGAACCCGCCACCCTTGGCATATGGGGCCGGCACCCTACTCACTGAGCTACTGGCGCCGCCCATTCTAGTGAGTCTTTGAAACTTAAAAGAATGTGAGTCTTTGAAATTACAGAGAACTCAGAAGGGGGTGAGCTCTGAGCTTTGTAAGGCTGTGCCTTGAAGAAACACTGGAGTTAGGTGTGGTTAGGCCAGCAATTCTTGGCAAGAGCAGCATTCATGCTGAGTCTGCAGTTTGCATCTGATTCTGCTGAGTCAGGAAAGGGCCCCCAGGTCTCCTTTTTTTTGTTACTTTCAAGCCACTGGGTACATTAACAGCTTGCTCCCAGGACGAATACAGACTGCAGAGCAGTGATTTTCCACTGGTGTTCGACGGCCCGCTGGTGTACTGTGAGAGCTTCTTAGATGTGCCTCCAAAATTTTTAAAGCTCATTAAATTATTTTTGAAAGAAGTTCAAAGCACAATAGGTATGTTCTCTTTTTTTACTCTTTTTTTTGGATCAACATAATTTGAGTGTGCCATGGAAGTTTAACTATGGGTTCAAGTGTGCTATAAGATAAAAAAAGTTGAAAAACACTGCTCCAGAGGAACACAATTTGAGGCTCTTTAAAGCGCCAACTTGATAATCTGTTTCTGACTGTCATCCTAGCAGAATTCCAGTAACTAACAGGAATTAGTTGGACACATTCCATTACATTAGGACACGGTAGAAGAACTCTCCACTATCTTCCTGGCCTTTTTTTTTTCAGATTTGTGAGCACGAAGATTTCTAGACTTTGTAGGTACAGGGCTCCTTTCAAACAACAGGTGTCTCTTGTTTTAATGAAAAGAAGATAATAGAAAAAGGTCTCTGTCTACTACCAAATGAAGATGGAGTCTTTCTGTAAATGATTTTGCTTTATGGGGTAGAGAATCACTCCTTTTGGCATTACTGAAACAGTTCAAATGGAAAATTAAGGAACACGGGGATCATTATAGGAGAGGAAGAAGCACATACCAAATGCCAACAGGTGACCGTAGCCTGAGTTTGGGATCCTACTTGGTGGCTTCCACTTGCTGTTCTTTGTTCTGGAAACTTCCTAGAGTTCAAGGAACAGTTCCTCATGAGACTGATTTGCCCTTAGGTGCTTCTGATGACACTGCGAATGAACTGCTGCGTTTTTAATACATTTGAACACTGTGTAGTGGCTTCCTGGGTATTCTATTGCTTTACAAAAAAAAAACAACTCTGTTTTTTCTTATTATTCTTTCTGAAAGATAAATACAAGGTGCATTCTCTGTTATCTGTATGTCTTCAGAGTTAATAGAATCACTCCTGGGGGGATGGTGTTCATGGATATTCTTGGGTGAGCATTTGAAGCCAAAAAAGAGTTTGATGAAGATGAGCTGGGTGTGTGGGGTAGAGAGAGCAAATCCAGGTGTTATTTTGCTGGGTGCACATCCCAGCTTTTCCACTCATCTGCTGTGTAGCCTAGGGAAAATGACTTTACCTCTCTGAGCCTCAATTTTCACTTCTGTGAAATTGGGATAATAACGCCTCCCTTAAAGAGAGAGCTGGTCATTGATTGCTTCTGTCTGCTTAGCATCCTTCCTCAATTCTGGTACCAGCAATCACCTTCCCCCACTCTTTAGGAAACTCTACCTACTCCACTATAATTATGGGCATTCTAGTGAGACTGCTGGCATGCCTCTCCCTGTCAACAATGGGCACGTGCCCCAGTGCTGGCCAGTCAGACTCCTCCTTATATGAGTATGTACCAGAAGAGGAAAGGGAAGTTGACTCTTTCTTCTGGGGAGTTAAGCTAGGGGGAGATCAGCCTGGAGCTGTCTGTGACCATGTCTCCTGCAAGGAAGAGGTCAGGAATGGCTGGATCCAGGTGTTCATATGCAGTCCTTCGAAGTCCATCTCATGGTTCTGGTCTCTTCCATGCCAGCATGCTGGCTTCCATAGGGCCCACAAATCAATCATTCTGATCAGGACTGAATGTCCCAGAGGGTTCTTTTGTCCATCTTAAAGACCCTGGTGGCTACAACTGCCAGAGAAGACTGGGACTTCTAAAGGAGGGCAGTGGGTCAGGACAGGCAAAACTAACAGGTGGACTGCAGCATCCTCCACTGTATCTTGTGCAAAGATACAGAGGTGTCAAGAGGACTCCCAAAGCTCAGTGCATTATGGCTGAAAGGAGTGGCATGGGGGTTGGGTGGTGACAAGAAAGAGGCTAAAGAGAGTGGCTGGAGCTAGACTGTAAAGAGCTTCATGTGCCCCAACTAAAAGTTTCCACATCATTGTGATTATTTGCCCTTAACTTCCTCAACCCTCTCATCCCAACACTGACACAGTCTTGTACTTATAGACACTAATTGATAGGAAAATGAATAATTTTCAAATTCTCCAAGAAAAGGGGGAATTTATAAAAGGGAAAGGAAGATAAATAGAAAGTGCACATTCCCATTAAAAGATTTAATAATTAGCCAGACATGATGGCACACACCTTTAGTCCCACCTGAATCCTTATTGAGGAGGCTGAGGTAGGAGGATCACTTGAACCCAGGAGTTTGAGGTTGCAGTGAGCTGTGATGATGCCACTGGACTCTACCCCAGGGCAACAGAACAAGACTCTGTCTAAAATAAAATAAAATATTTAGTATTTAAGTGACAACCACATACTCAGAATTGGCCTAGACACTTTTTATAAATACATTTAACTCCCACCACAGCCCTGTGAGGTAGAGATTATAATAATAGTAGCCAACATTTATTGAGTGTTGTGTGCCAGACATGGTGTGAAGTGCTTTATTTATATAAAGAAACTCAAGTTAATTCTCAGAACAATCTCATAAGGTAGGCATTATTTCAACTTTCATTTTATAGAAGGAAAAAACTAGGGTCCAGAGAAATGAAGAGTCTTGTCTGAGGTCACACCACAAGGAAGCAGTAGAGCTGAGATTTGAGACTAGCAATGTGACAATTTCATACAACTCTAGATTGCACTCTTTTTGCTTTTCCTGGGAGATTTTTATTTATTCATTTCTGGCACAAGGATGATTCTCTCCGTGTCGCTGGAGAAGAAGATGGTCATCCTCTGGATGCTGGTCATGGTCACATGAGGCCAGCTGATCACAGGCAGGAGGCTGGCCAGGACTGCATTGAAGATGGCAGTCACATAGCCCCAGCCTGGTTGGCACCTCCCACCATGGTACACAGAGGAGCCTTCACAGACTGCTTTGGCAAATGGGGAAGCCAGGCTGATTGGGAAGACCAGCAGGCCCACAATGGTGGCAGTGGTTGGAAATGGCAGGAAGGAAGACCATTATGTTGTCAGTCATAGGGCACCGGGCTAACCTTCCATCCCAGAATTCACTCATCCACCCACTAACAACCCCTCTATCCACCTCCCCATCCATTCATCCATTCATCCATTCATTCATCCATTTAGGGGCTCATCTCTCCTTCAATCCACTCACTCAACTACCCTTCCACCCACTTGTCTATCCACTCGTCTATTCATTTAATCATAATCTTATCCACTTCTCTCCATTCCTCCATCCACCTATCTGGTCATTAATCCATCCATCTATCCATCTCCCTACTTAGCTACTTGACCCCCACTGAATCTTCCATGTATTCAGTGATTTTCTAATCTACCCATCTTCCCTAACCACCCATCATCTAACCATCCATCAGTTCACCCACCACTTATCAACCCATTCATCCATCCATTCATTTCTTCAAAACTATAGAGGTGCTGTAGGGCACAAGGTACTCCTGGTACTCCTTGCCTCAAGGTACTCCTGGTGTTACAGAACAGTCAGATGCCCCACCGCCTCCCTAGCTGTCTCCAGCCACATTGGCCCACTTTCAGTTCCCTATATATGTCTTGCTCTCTTGTCTCCCTGCCTTTGCCCCTGATCTTCCCATTACCTGAAATACCCTTGCCCTTTGGTTAACTTCTACCCATCCTTCCACCCTCAGGTCAAGAGGTACCTCCTTGAGGAAGCTTGCCTCAACATGCTGCATGCACTGCGTCAGATGCCTCCTGGAGTTTTTCTTAGCACCCTGGGCTCATCCACATTGTTCCAAATATCCAGTGAGTTGTAACTACCTAATCCTCCCAAGCCCTGCCAACCAGACACTAGGCAAACACACCTAGAGCAAGGACCGTATCTCTACCCATTGACTCAGCAAATTGCAGTGACTTAGAATTACTGGATATCTAAGATGTGTGGAGCACTGTGCTAGGCTCTGGTGATAAAAAGGCACACAGACATGTCCTTACTCTCACGGAGCTGACATTTAGTGGAAAAGATTGGACAAAAATCAAGTAGGCAGATAAGATATTTCAGGTAAGTAGGGTGTGCTGCAAAAATATATAAATCAAGGTAAGAGGATGGAGATTATAAGGGGAGAGAAGCTCCCTTCAGTAGAAGTCATGGAAGCCCCCTATGGAGGCAGTGATACCTGAGCAGTGCCCTTAACGAAGAGGGGTGCGAGATGTAATAAGATCCAGGGAAAGAGAACTCCAGGCAGAGGGAGCAAACATGGGTTGTGTGAACAACAGAGCAAACCAGGATGGCTGGAACACACTGAGCCTGGCAGAGTATGGGAAATGTGGACAGAGAGGGAATAGGGGCAGGATCATGTGAGCCATTAGAGGCCAGGTAAAAGAATTTAGAGTTTATTCTCAGGGTGATGGGAAGCCACTAGAGGGTGGATAAGTTGAGCTGACTGGCATGATCTGATTTCAATTTCCAGTGTGTGGCAGACAGACTCCAGGGGGAAAGGGTGGCAGCAGGGAGACCCATGTGGATTATTGCTATAATCCAGGTGAGAGAATTAATTGAATGAGGATTGCAATCAAGACTAGGCCACCGCATCCAAAAGCTTTATGTGTGAGTTAAAGAAAAGCACCTTAGGCTCACAGTTTAGTGAGTAGAGCACAGCCAAGACTTGACCATCTCCTTAGCTTTTGTATGTGCATCTTTGTGCAGTGTACAACCTGCCCACCCAACCATGGTGGCCCAAGGGGGACAGATTATTAGGACTGAGTTGAGTAAGGGCACGAATGGGTGGCATTAGGATGCCATCTCTTCTTTCCTTCAATTTCTGTCTTGCTGCATGACCAAGATAGTTGATGATCTTAGGATTTATCTCTGAGATCTGATCCAAAAGTCCAGACTCTGCTCATAGGCTCATTCATTCATTCACTCATTCATTCTATATGTCTATAGCACTTAAATATGTGCCAGTGTATTTACCTGCTGCTGCCTGCATCCCTGGCATTGGGCCACTGACCCTCTTTGGGCACAGCCCTTTGGGGGCCATGGCCCAGGACAGAAGGAGAATTGCATTGAAGGCCAATAGGAGCCAGCCTCCAAGAAGCATCACAGCTGAGACCTGCTGGGGAGAAATAAGAGGAAGGGTTTTGGCTGGGAGAGGGGCCAGTGGATGCTGCTGCTGCTTCTTAAATGACAGCATCTGAGTCCTCACAACATCCCCATGAGGTCTATGATATTATTATAACCATTTTACATATAAACAAACACAGGTCCATGAAATTGTCATCATTTGCCTAAGGACACACAGCTAGTTAAATGGTAGAGCCAGAATTAAGATCCAGGTTCACTGGCTACCATACCATAACTTTAGTAAGTACTTGCTACATGTCAGGATCACCAGGAAAGACACCTGGTGTGTGTTGTTACACCGCCTTTGCAATGATTAGTTTTGAAGGCTATACATTCTTCTTTAGAGGTACCAAACTAGGAGTCCTTACCTATTTTCCCCATTGTTGCTCTTGGTAACATGCATCACAACAGGGACTTTAACACCTTAGTTTTCATTTCTAAACCTAACAGTGCTTAGAGCAGTGGCCAGGTAGGTGTGCGGAGGTTGTACACTGCACAACTCTAGGAGACACCTTTGGGGTTATCATAGAACTTGCATACTGATTATAGCTTTTTTCCAGCAGATGGCAGTATAGTGTGAAGAAGGGGTGCTATTTTCTATGCCCAGAGGTGCTGTATAGGCAGGTGACTGCCTTGGGAATCCAGGTGGAGCCTAGAACTTGTCATTTTTGCAAAGATCTACAGGTGTTTCTTTTCTTTCTTTCTTTTTTTTTTTTTTTGAGACAGAGCCTCAAGCTGTCATCCTGGATAGAGTGCTGTGGCATCACAGCTCACAGCAACCTCCAACTCCTGGGTTCAAGACATTCTCCTGCCTCCGCCTTCCAAGTAGCTGGGATTACAGGCGCCTGCCACAACACCCGGCTATATTTTTGGTTGCAGCCATCGTTGTTTGGCGGGCCCAGGCTGGATTCAAACCTGCCAGCTCAGGTGTATGTGGCTGGCGCCTTAGCCACTTGAGCCACAGGCGCTAAGCCTACAGGTGTTTCTTAAAGGCTGTCAGGTTTGAGAACCTGTCTCAGTTCAAAGGAGAGACTAAGGGTGAGTTCACAAACACTGGGACACCCAGGTAGCAAGGAAAGGTCCTTCACATCCCATTCACTGAGCTTCCCTCCCATGATGGGTTGGACTGTGCCCCCAGAGAACTCAGGAATCAGTGAACCCAGGTCTCACCTTCCAGGCAAAGTCAGGAATATCCTTGAGGGATCTGAAGATCACACAGCTCTGGTTCCAGCTGTCACCTTGAGGTGAAGAGCAGTAGGTAAGGACACCAAAGGAGAAGGTATGAGTCTGGAACCATGCAGGGGAGATGAGACTGAGGGCTGAGATGCAGGTAAGGGACAGCCCGAGAGCTGCCCACACGCTGCTCACCATTAGGGAGTATTGCTGACCTAGGGGTCAACCAGCAAGATTAGTAATAGAGACCACCAGGGCAAGAGGAGAAACAGGGACTGGCAAATCCCCCTGACCCCAGCCAGGAATCTGATGCTAGGAATAGACCCTAAGACATTAGCCCCCCCTGAGCCTGGTGATGCAATGGAGGTACTAACTATAGTTGGGTTGGGGAGACACTTTGCCCTAACAATTTCTGGAAGTAGTATAGAATAAATGTTAGTGCTTATAGACCTTTGAACAGATCTCTACCTTCTGCATGGCAAATCATCATCACTGGTCCACATAAGTCCCCTCTCAAGTTTTATTCATTCATTCGTTTATTCATTCATTCCTTCTGCCCATCAAGCCTTCTCTATCCAAAAGGGCTGCTTCTACTGGGGTTGGGGAGAGCATGCCTTTTCAAAATTCATACATAATGCTGTTTCCAGCAGCCACTCTAGCCGTCCAACAGCTAATGCCTCTTAATCAATAAGACTTTTTTTTTAGCCAGGTCTGGGTCTGAACCCACCACCTCTGGTATACGGGGCCAGCGCCCTATTCCTTTGAGTCATAGGTGCTGCCCAATCAGTAAGACTATTTTTGTTTTTGAGATGGAGTGTCACTCTGTTGCTCTGGGTAGATGCTGTGGCATCATAGCTCACAGCAACCTCAAACTCTTGGGCTTGACAAATCCTCTTGCCTCAGCCTCCCTAGTACCTGGGACTATAGGCAGGTGCCGTTACACCCAGCTAGTTGTTTTTTTTTTTTTTCTATTTTTAGTAGAGATGAGATTTTGATCTTACTCAGGTTGGTCTCCAACTCCTAAACTCAAGCATCCATCTGCCTTGGCCTCCTAGAGTGCTAGGATTACAGTTGTGAGCTACCTACCACACATGGCCCAGGAACACTTAATTCTTTTATGTGTATCATTTCGTTTGGAGGTATTTTTGCAAAATTGGTGTTGTATAATACATGTGCACTTCTCATGTATGTAAATGGTATTATTTTATGTTTTACCTTTGGGTTTCTACTTTTGGCACTAAGCATAATGTTTTTAGTTTGTGTTGTCCTGAGTATACCTACTCCACCCATCCTGGTCTGGGTTCCTACAGGCAGAGCCCAAGGGCAAAACCTCAAAATATCATCACCTTAGGAGTTAGGATTTCATCACATAAATTTTGGGGAGGATATAAATATTCGGTCCACCAATGACATGTCTGAGTTTAGAAGGCAGTTTACTAACAGCAAGCCTGTCTTTGATGGCCAGAAGGGAGGTCTGGAGGGGTAAGACTGCCCAAAGAAAAAGCAGGGATCAAAAGCAGCTACCTGCCAACTATGCCAAGAGCATCTCAGACTTCCCAGACCACTGGGTTATAACCTTTGGTTCCACTTCGTTAATCTAAACCTGGCCAGCATTTTAAATGCGGCAAGAATTCTTGGTTTGGAGGCCAACCAGCCCCTCTACTGTTTATTTACCAGCCATGGGACCTGGTACAAGGTCCCCATTGCCCTGGGCCTCAGTTTCTCCATCTGTACAAGATTATAAATCTCTGGGGGCAGAGAGTATTGGGTTGAATCACCAAGCAGAGTGACATGGTGGAAAGAGGCAGAGAGGCCCAAATGGTCCCCTTCCCAGCTGTGTGAACTAAGAAATGGGAATACTCACCATTTACCACTTTCTGGAAAATGGGAGTGGGAGTTGTTGTAAGTAGGGGATAAAATGCGAGTGTGCTGCAGGGGAAGGGGCAGAGATAAGCGTGGGAAGGTAGGTCAGGGTCAAATTGCATGGGCTTTTTACTCCTGGATTAGAAAAACATCCTGGCTGCTTGCCAGCAAGTGAGATGTGCTCCCTGAGTGAGAGAGGATGGTTTTTGTTGTTGTTTTTTTCCTCCTTCTATACTCAAATCAGCCTTTCCTTTGGGCTGGCAGCATCCCGAGGTGTGTAATTCCAGCCAGGAAGCTGTGGAGAGCTGAATACACCTAGGCTGGTGGTTTTGCCTCTCTCAGGCTGAACCAAAGGCCCTCTAGGCGTTTCTGACCTTGAAAGGAGTTTTGTTCTTTAGATAATGCTCAATGTCACCTGGGAAAATCACGCCAACCTTCCAGGTGCCCAGAAACCTAAATGAGGTACAATAACCTGAAACCACATCCGGCCTAGCTCCAATTAGCTGGAATCCACCTAAGGAAAGCTTGAAAGGAACTAAATTTTTTTTCCTCCTGCTCAGTACTTAAATTTTAGTAGCAGTCAGCAATTCCTGAGCACTCACCAGGCCCCATTCTAAGCACTTTTAGTGCCTCCTGCATATAAGCCTCATGGCCACCTGATGAGGGCAGATGCTGTTATTCTCGTTCCCATTTTACAAATGATAAAACTGAGACTCAGGAAGTGAGTGGTGGAGCTGGGACTCAGGGAATCAGGCTCCAACTCTGGGCCCTGGCCAAAAGTAATATTAAGGTTTAATTTAAAAGCCAAATACCAATAAATAAATAAAATAAAAGCCAAATACCCCAGTAGTTTCCCAGGGCTTTCCAAGGTTACACCATGGTCAGATTTCCCACCTGCTCTGTCCAGGGGGCATGGATGATTCCAGAAGGGTCATAGTCAGCTACAGGCAGAGTCTTAGGAGAACTGTGACTCAGTTTAGAAGTGGCCGCTATGAGGACTTGGGCTTCCATGTTCTTAGTTGTAAAAAGACCAGATTGATCATTCATTTCTTCTACTTTGACATGCCCAGCCCAGTGTGACTCCTTAACCCTCCACCCCTGAAAATACAGTGATGACCAGAACATAGTCCCTGACTTCAAGGAGCTTAGAGTTTTGTGGGCAAGACGGACAAACAGGATATAACAAAATGTCCATCCATCCATCCATCCATCCATCCATCTATCCAACAAATACTTACTGAGTATCTACTATGTTCCAGGCACTGTTCTAGGTGCTGGGGATTTGGCAGTGAGGAAAACAGACAAAGTCCCTCCTCCTGCAACTTACATTCTAGCAAAGGACAGAGTCAGCAAGGAGATATACAAGTCAGTATATTATATGCTAGATGTTAATGGTGCTCTAGAGAAAAATGAAGCATGGAGGCAGAGAGTGAGTGATTGGGAAGTGGTCATGGAAAACCACAGAAAAAGTGAACTTTGAGTAAGGAAGGGAGCCACACGGAGATGGGGGAAGAATATTCCAGGCTGAAGAAGGATCAGGTGCAAAGGCCCTGGGTGAGTGTGCGCTTGACATGGCAGAGGATGGAAAGGATGAGGACTGAGAGAGTAGGGGGCCTTGCACGTTTTGGCTTTTAACTTCTCAGTGAGATGAAGAGTCTGTAGACACTGTTGGGCAGGGGTATGATGTGACCTGTCTTAAGTTTTAGAGAGACCACTCTGGATCAAGCACAGTGGCTCATGCCTACAATTCCAGCACTTTGAGACGCCATGGTGAGAGGATCGCTTGAGGCCAGGAGTTGAGAGAGCCTGGACAACATACACAAAATCCACCATCGCTACACAAAATAAAACTTTAAAAAGTTAGCCAGGCATGGTGGTGCACACCTGTAGTCCCAAGCCCTCGGGAGACCAGAGGATCGCTTGAGCCCAGGAGTTGGAGGCTGCAGTGAGCGATGATAACACCACTCCAGCTTGGGTGACAGAACAAGACTGGATCCTGGGTGGAGGACAGGTAGAAGGGAAGGCTGAAGAGAAGCATTCAGAAAGCTACTTATTAGTCAGGTGAGCCACAAGGATGGATGAGACTAGGGGGCAGGAAAGGCAGGCAAGGGAAAGGGGTCAGATTCTGAATCTATTTTGAAGGACAAAGATCGAGTTGACCAGATTTACTGACAGTGGCTCTGGGGCATGAGGGAATCAAGGAGGCAAGCACAACTTTAGAGCTCTTGACTTGGGCACTTGGGACCATGGAGCCACCATTATGCCAGCGGGGGAACCTGTAGGAGGAACAGGTTTACTAGGGGAGGGGGAAGACTCTGAGTGTTACCTTGTATGAGTCAAGCTTGAGTTGTGTATTTTTGCCTGCCTTTTGATCCACAAGTAGATACAGGTATATGCCTGTTGTATGCAAGTATGTGTGTATCTGTATGTACGAACAGATACATATAGGCATAGCTCCATTCCACAGAAAAGCCCAGGTGAAGCTAGAGGCAGGCATGGAGAAAGGGCACTTGATCCAATCTGGGAGTCCAGGTGTTGTCCAGGCTGAGACCCACAGATGGGCCTGAGGAGGACATTGCCTTGCACCCCTGGTGTAAGTCTCCCAGCTGCACAGCCAGTCCAATTTTGGTTCTCTTCCAGCCTTTGTCACAAGTTGGCTGTGTCTCCTTGGAACAAATTCTATGATGGCTCTGAGCCTCAGTTTCCCCATTACAAAACTAAATCCATGTCCTAGACCCGTGGGACTTAACTTTCTGGAGGTGGTGCCTTCCATTGAAAATATGATTTAAAACTATGGTTGCTTTCCCTATGCAGACTAGAATGCACAGTGCACACACACACACTATTGTATGCAATTTCAGAGGCTCGTGGACCCCCCTCCAGCCCATTATGGACCTTGGAGCTATCCCAGTGTCCTCTCCTCCCCCATCCTGATCTCAGATCACTCTCCCCTCCAGACTCACTGTGCTTCAGGTCAAGACCCTCCAATGTGGACACTCCTGCTCAGGCTCCCGCGTTAGACCCAACTCTGTGACTCATAAAAGGTTATTTTCCCTTTGAAGGAAACATCAGGTTGCAGAACAAAGCTGGGTGTGTGTGATAAGCTGTTCTGAGGGTGTGTGCATGTGTCCTTTCCAGTTCCTTAGATCCATAGCCTTTCACTCTGGGTGAGCAAAGAAGGAAAAGCCAGCCCCAAATGGGGACAGGGTGAGGGGCCCGTGTTTTCCGGGCAGGAGAAGCCACACAAAGGGATTAACTGAGCTACAATTAAACACCAGGTGGAGAAAACTTTGCCACTGTCTTCTCTACCTTTCACCCTGGTAATTCTAGCCCAGGGAACTATGGGCACCTATCTTTGCATTTCTTTTGCTTGTTTGTTTCTTTCTTTGAGACAGAGTCTCATTATGTTGCCCTGGATAGAGTGCTGTAGCATCATAGCTCACAGCAACCTCCAACTCTTTGGCTTAAGCTATTGTCTTGCCTCAGCCTCTCAAGCAGCTGGGACTACAGGCGCCCAGCACAACGCCGGGCTATTTTTTTGGTTGTAGTTGTCAATGTTGTTTGGCAGGCCTGGGCTGGGTTCAAACCCGCCTGCTCTGGTGTATGTGGCTGGCGCCCTAGCCGCAGAGCTACAGGTTCCAAGTCTATCTGCATTTCTTGAAGCTTCTCCTGCTATGGACCTCCCAAAGTCAGACACTGTATCTTAAATGTCTTTATTCCCAGCATTCATTCAGCATAAGACTTGGCACAGACCAGGTGCTTGTCCTGTCTTTTACAGCAAGAGACGAAGTGCAGCTCAAACTGGCTCAAGGAGAAATGAAAAAATTATTGGCTCACATAACTGAACATTCTCTGATATGACTGGTTTCAGGCACAGCAGGATCCAGGTAAATAAGCAATATCTTCAGGATCTCTCTCTCTGCTCTGTGTTTTGCTTGGTTGGCTTTATTCTTAGGCAGATCCTTTCTAACTGTGTTGGCCATCGGCCTCTCCAGGCTAACATTCCCAGACTCAGCAAACCTAGAGAAAAGAAAGCTCCTCTTCGCAGTTACAGTAAGTGCTGTGATTAACTCTCATTGGACAGATGTGGATCACATGCTTACCCATTGACCAATCATGCTGCCAAGAAAATGGGATGCTCTGATTGCCCTGACCTAGGTCCTGGGTCATAGCATTGGGGCTTGAGGTTTGGGAATTCCAGTAGCATAGTGATGCCATGAGGCTCACCTCCCTAAACCACATGGACTGAGTGTCGGGGATGGGGTCATTCCCAGGAAGAAAACTAAGGTGCTCTTAGCAGAGGAGGGGGAAGGGATGTGGGACTGGTGAGAACAATGCTCAGGAAATGGTGGTATGACATGAGCTGGTGCTGTCAGAAGCAGGAGGGTCCAGCAAGTTACATGCAGAAAACTTGAGGAGAGCCTCAGACACAGGTTCAAGTCCCAGCTCTTCCACCTACATTCACTGATCTGGGTTTGGGCATCTCTGCCTCTCTGGGCCTTAGTTTCTCCACCTGTGAAATGAGGGCATCTGAAGTGGTGACTGTCAGGATTTCCTCCCACTCATTCAATCATTCATTTATTCACTTTTTTCTCCTTTCAATCGCTATTTTTTGTTGAAGGGCTTTAGATTCAGCCTAAACTGCATCTCAGTTTTGAAGTTCACTAGCTGTGTCAGGCTTTACTGGTGCACCACTCAGAGGTGCCCAGCTGTGGCCTTCCTGGCCTCCCAGCAGCATTGGACACAATCCAGCCTACCCTCCCCTCCCCTTGCAGGCACTCTGGGTCAGTTGTTGCAGCCACATGGCCAGCTAGGCCTGAAGTGAAGAGGCCTACATCATGGCTCAGGCCCCCAACACCACCAGGTATCAAACCAAGCTGACCTGCCTGAACCCTTTGAAGGAGGGAGCTTTGGAATCTCCACTTCCAGGTTCAGGTGAAGCTCTGTGAATGGAACTGGCTATCCCTGTGGCTTCCTAGAGGTGAAGGCAACACAACCCAGCTGTGAGAAGCAGCTGGGCCCAACCATGACTAATGGTGAACAAGAGATGAGAAGTGTCAGCCCATGACATTTTTCATCTCTGCAATAGTCTGTTTTCCCTTCATTTCTGCAATGGTCTGTTTCATATGGCTTCTCCAGAGACACTGTGAATGGTGGAACTCCAGGCAGTGTTTTGTGGAGACACTGTGGGCAGCCCACTAAGGCATGTCTTGTATTTCTCTCCTTTCTTCCCTCTCCCTTTACCCTTGCTGGGCTGGGATTACATCTCCAATAAGGCATTAGCACATATTACCTTAGGCTCTGTTTTCCAGGGATCCAGGCTGAGATTCTAGCTGTATGACCTTGAGCAACTTTCTTAACCTCTCTGAGCTTCTGATCCTTCATCTATAAAAGGGAGATAATAATGCAGCATGTTTTACAGGTGTTGTGGTATTTCATGCAATAGCACAGGCTAAGTACTTTCATTAGTATCATTACTGAATCAGGCACTGGGTCCTATCATATGAAAACACTTTTCAACATTGATTGCCATGAATATTGTCAACTGGGTTTCAGGTACTATGCTAGTCTGCCTTCAAGGACCTAGAAAGTGAGAGAGAAGTTATTGTGAAATTATACTTCAGTATAATCAGAGTTTTAATGGAGGAGGGGGTGCACAAGACTAAGAGGCTATGACACCTAATCAGTCTGGGTAGTCAGGGATGGCTTCTCAGAGGAAGAATCTAAGGTCTGAGGGACATGTAGTTGTTAACTGGATGATGGACAGGCAGAGGGCAAAGTATTCCTAGCTGGGGGCATGGCGTGGGCAAAGGATTGGTGTTGAGGGAAAACATTTCGAATATACTGTCTCTCTCTCTCATGAACCAGGTAAATTACAGGAAAAACAAAATGAAAAAATATTGCACCAACAAAAATGCATGAACGTGGTCTCTGCATTGCCTTCTATCCTCAGGAAGAGAAAAGCCAGAGCTGACAGTAGGGGCAGGGGTATTGGCTATAGAAACAGTGTACACCTGACACCTCTTTGGTCAGGGTATAATCACTGGGTGTGTGTTGGCTGGCACCTCTCACTGCGAGGGAACACCCAGGAATGCAGGGGGAACCTACTAAGGTCAAGCTGAATCAGGAAGTCCCGCCCCTTCTGGGGCCAGGAGGATGCTGGGAATTGTAGTTTGGTACTTCTGGACACACCCATCCAAAACTGGACAGGGATGGAAAAACTGACACACTGGCCTGGGCCGGAGGACATCTTTTTGGGCAGGTGGTCAAGGCTGGGGACACATCTGGGTTTGGGGGTCTTGCAAGGGTGGGAAGGAGGGCCTAGGGGAGAGGTGGCAGGAGGATTAATTCCCTTCAGTGTTTATGTTCTGAGATAGAAAGTGCCACGGCAGAAAACTCAGTTGTCTGAGAAACATGGAATATTCAGTTAAGCAGAACCTTCAGCCCACTTATTCTGGTTCATGGGAATTTCCCCAAGAGAGACAAGTTCTCTAGCAGGTGTGTCCAAACGTGTCTTTTCTCTCTTACACATTGGAAGAAGCGGTGTCTCTGGCCATACAGTAAATACACAAAAACTAGGGAGAGCTGATCAGCAAAATAAAAGGTCAGGCATACTTTGCAATATCACAGACAAGCAAAAAAGTCCCCCCAAGACCAGTGTGCGGCTCAGGGGCCACAGGATGGACACCCCTGGCCTAAGGTTAGGGAGGAGAAGCAGCAGCAGCAGGTCATTCATGCACTCAGCATCTATTCATCGATCACCTACTGTGTATGGCGCTCTGTTCTAGGCACTGGAAATCAGAGGAGTGAATAAGAGACAAAAGTCTCTCCTTGAGAAGTTCTAGTGAGAAGAGCAGACAATAAATGATTTATCTTTGCTCATGTAACTAACATACAGGTACCATATAAAAATGCCACTTAAGATGGATTTAAGGGATTTTAATTTTTAATTCGTTCCTGACCTCACAGACTTCTCTTGGAAGTGGCAGTCATAGGTAAAAGCCACCGAGTTTGGTCCTATTGATTATTATGCTCAAGATATCCAGATGATAAAGGAGACCGTCCTAAAACATAAAAGATTTTATGGAGCCTCTGCCTCACCATCCCCACCCTTTCTGGATTTCATCACTATGGGAGAGTCTGCTAGGGAGCCTCAGGTTGTTGATAAAATGGGGTGGTGATCCCAACTTCAAAAAGGTTGTGGTGGAAAGGATGTGCGACGGGAGCCGCCCTTGTGCCACACACACACACACACACACACACACACAAACATACCTCAACAACTTAAGAGAAAGATGAGGCAAAAGGGCTTCCTGCCAATTCTCTTGAAGCCACACAATGTGATGCTTTTTTTTCTCTCACTTCAGTGAAGTCTAGCTGACTTACAATAAAGGCACATATGATTTTAGGGCCTCTGGTTATTCATGCTTTGCACATCTTCCTTAGGAGGACATGTCACAAATGCAATTCAATTTACTCATGCAATTGTTTTTTTCAATATCTGTATGCTTCACAAAGCCCGGATCTTGCCAGCAGCTTCACCGCTGTGTCTCCAACACCCGATGTACAGTAGGTGCTTAATAAACATCTGTTGAATGAAATTAGTAAAGGATATCAGAACAGGCATTTCTGTTCCAGGGGTGACCTATGATTCTGTAAACTCGTCCGCAAGTCTCTATAGCCATGACCCCACAACCCTTACCCTAGCACAACAGCCGGAGGCTTCGCACACAGTAGGCGCCTGTGCTTGCCGCGAGGAGGCGCCAACGCCTCGCGCAGACCCTGCCGCTCCCGCAGGCGCCCTCAGCCCCAGCGATTCGCTGGACCAGACGTTACCAAGCGCTAGGCTGCATTAGCCTTTTGGGGGCTCAGACCTAGACGGTGCTTGGGGATGCCCCGGAGACCGTAAGTGACGTTCCTAGTCCGACACAGCAGGATTCGAGGGGCGAGAGAGCTTGCGATTGGTGTGTCCGAGGCAGACTCCCGACCTACGACCCATCGGATAGTCCCCAGGCCCAGGAACCAGGCAGCGGCTCAGATCCTGTCGGCAGTGCTCCACCCCGAGCCCCTCTGCGCAGGCGCCACCGCCGCAGTTCCCATGGCGACGGGGGCGCTTCCCTGACCCAGGCCCCGCCCCCAGCAGGCTAGGCTGCGCCGGGCGGCGGGCGGTGTGGGCAGGTGCCGCTGGCTGCGGGCAGGTGGCGGCGCGGCGCAGGCTGGAGGCTGCTACTGGGTAGGTTGCGCAGCGGTCGCGGGGGGTGGGGGCTGGCCAGTTGCCCCCAGTCCCGACCCGCGAGGGGTCTGGGGAGGCAGCCGAGGGCGAAAGCTGCCAAGTTTCTGCTCGGCAGCGGCCCAGAGAGAAAAGTTGGCAAAGTTGGCCAGGGAAGAGGCGGGGACCCGGCGGATCTCTCCGGGCTCTAGATCTGCGGGGAGGGAGAATTCTGGTTGGAAGTCTGAGAATCTGTCTCCCGAGACTTGGGAATGAATCCCGCTGGAAGATCCCGCACAGGGCATCCAATGGATCCCGCGCCATCTGGATGGCGACTAGGGAGTCGATCCCAGAAGGGGATCCGGCGCTGGCGGCCTGGGGTCCCACTGGATCCCCAGCCAGGAGTGACGGCGTAGGGTGATTCCGGGCGGGGAGCCAGAGGATCTCCCTCTCTCCTACGCCGATCTGATCCTTGTGAGTGGATTCCAAAAACAGATCTGGTGGCCAGGAGCTGAGGGATCGCTGGAGATCTGGGATACCCAGCTTGGCGCTGCTAGGATCTAGACATCTGTGCGGGTTGAAGGCCCTGGAGGTGGACAGTGGGGCGTTAGCGCGATGTGCGAGACAGAGCCCGGGAGAAGGGAGCACAGGGACAACCCAGGGCGTGAGAGGGCAGCGATTTGAGCCCCCGACGCCGGGGCTCTGGCCGCGTCCTCGGGATCGGGCCTGCGTTCCCCTGCACTGGTCTTCAGTGGGCAGAGGCGCCCTGCTGGAATTAAGGCAGTCTCCTGCTTGCAGGCAGGTCGGCGTGGTCCCCGCCTGGGTGGCAGCGCCCCCCGGGGACACGAGTGGGGCCCCTGGGAAGGGAAGCTGCCCATTGACCCCCCCACCCCAGCCTGACCTTTTCACACCCTTCTGGCACACACTCGCCCGGGAGCAGGGGCACCGCTCCCTGAAACCCTGCTCTCTATTCTGGAGCCAGTGTATGACCTCCGCAGGCGGACTAGGTGGCCAGGGCTTCCTCCCCGTCAGGATTGAACTTTTCTCTAGCCCGGAGCAGTCATTACCTTTTGCAAGGGAAAAAGGCTGTACCTGTTGAACGAAGAAAAAGCTTTTTCTTTGCAGCTTGTTTGTGACCTTGAGAAAGCACTTAACCCATCTGAGACCAGATTTCCTCTCTGGACAAAAGGGGCTTAGGGAAGGGGGAGGTTCACAATTCCTCTTCTAGGTGGATGGATCGGTATGATAGGTATGAAACAAGTAGGGGTTCTATAAATATTAGTGCCTCCTTTATTCTAGCCCTTCCTTTTCATGTCCCATCTTCTGGGCTTGCCCTACAGTAACTGAGTGAAGGCTCCAGAAACCCAACTTGCTATCTTTTTAAACCACAGGATTAGAGAATTATTTAACTTCCAAATGGGTTAATTGCCCCTCTGATCCCCACCTTGCAGAGAGAACATCTGAGGTTTGGCTAATCAGTAACCAGGACATTTGGACAAGCCTTCTATTCTGGCCTGGCTTTCTTGCTACTAATCCATCAAGGCTCTTGGACAAATATGCCTTCATCCCTAGACATTGGCACCTCCTTCCTTCCCCTTGCCAGGGACAGTTCCCCAGGGAGTTGTGCACACACAAGCTGGGATCTTGATTTTGATGAGGGAGGAATCCTTTTTAAAGGATTCGCATGCTTGACAGAGGTGCCATTACCTGAGAAGTGCCGAGTTTCAGTACAGTGTCTGGATATATGTTTCAGCTGCAAGCATGTCGGAGTGTATTGAGTACCTACTACGTGAGAAACCCTAAAAATGCTATGGTCCAGAGCATAGGTAACTCCAGGATCTGTCCTCCTGGAGTTACCTTCTGGCCGTGGAGCAATCGATTAGATTGCCCTTGCAATCTAGTGTTGATTCTTGATGTTGGGGATGTAGCCCTCACCCTAGATTCTGAGACTGAAACCCCTCCCATTCCCACCTATGGGAGTCCTAGGGCCTGGCTTTTGTTCAAGGTTGACCTTTGGCAGGAAAATGGTGGAGCCAGCTGTCAGGCTTGAACATTTCTCTTCTATCAGTATCACTAGAATACATCTTTTTTTTTTTTTTTGAGACAGAGCCTCAAGCTATCACCCTGGATAGAGTGCCATGGCATCACAGTTCACAGCAACCTCCAATTCCTAGGCTCAAGCGAGTCTTCTGCCTCTGCCTCCCAAGTAGCTGGGACTACAGGCGCCCACCACAACGCCCGGCCATTTTTTTTTTTTTGGTTGCAGTTGTCATTGTTGTTTGGCAGGCCTGGGCTGGATATGAACCCGCCAGCTCAGGTGTATGTGGCTGGTGCTTTAGCTGCTTGAGCCACAGGCGCTGAACCACTAGAATACATTTTGATCAACACAGAAAAAGAGCCTCAGAAGGATATTTTGTATGTGCATTTGTTCATTCATCATTCATTTACAAAATAGCAGTTGCACTTTTAAGGGGCAGAGGCTTTGTGAAAATAGGCAATTGTCTAGAAGGAGAGAATCATGAAAATGGGAGGAGATATAGTGAACAGAGAGTTTAGTTTCTTGGACAGTGGGGAGAAGTTTGGAACAGCTTGTACAGTGCCAGGAGGCAGGAGGGCGAGGAGGGTGCATGCAAGGTTGGCACATGTTGGCCAGGACCTAGCCAACCAGGCTAAGTGGTTTGTACTTTATTCTAGTTTAGGAGGGCACAGTGGAAGGTTCTCTGCAGGTGAAGGATGGGGTTGGATTTTTTTTTTGGCAAGATTGCCCTGGCTGGTGTAAGGGGGGAGTTTTGGGAAGGTGCATGCTGGGAGACTGGGGCCCAGTAAGGAGGTTACTAGAAAAATCCAGGGAAGAGACTATGGTGGACTGGACTTAGAGGCAGGACAATGACTGACAACTTCTGAAGACCCTTTCTTCAAGGTGTAATAATCTGTCTTGAGAAGCAGACCCCTTAGGGGTGGTGGCCTAAATATTGCAAGTATCAGTACTTAATTTAATTAGCAAACCTGCCTGAGCACCCATTGCCTGGGAAGGCAGTGGGGTTCATTATAGGCATTTCACAGATGGAGGGCTCAGTGGTGTAGTGAGGTCTTTACCAGCCTCTAGTGGCAAAATAGGGATTTGAACTCACTTCTCATTTGCAACTTGCAGATGTTTGGAGTCAGTGTGACTGAGTAGTAGAGAAGAAACAGGATGGCGAGTCGAATTGGGGTGCAGAATGGGTAAACCCAGGGAAGGCTTCCAGGAGGACAAAGCAAGTCTAAAAGGAGGGACCTGCCAGGGAGATGGGGGGACAGACCCTGGCCATGCCCATTCTTGGCTGTAGCCTTGGGCATGGTACTTGTATTGAGACTCTACTTCCTTTTCTGTATAAAGGGCTGATGATACGATATTCCCCTCTGTCAAACTGTGGTTATGAGTTCAATGAAGCAGTGAATGGAGAGTGCCAGGCAGTGTCCCCATGGGTCTATACCCACAGAGTAAATGGTGAGTATGATTATGATCATTATAGCTTGTTGGCAGGATGTGTTCTAGGCAGATGATGCCTTGCTCAACCTGGTATGTGTGTCTATGTGTGTGTGACAACCAAAGGTTGAGCTGAGTCTTAAAGGATGAGTAGGAGTCCAGGGGATGGTGGTGGGTGGAATTCTAGGCAAAAGGATCATGCAGTCAAAGGCATCAATATATGCCATGAATGTGTTGAATGAATAAAAGTTAGACCATCATCAGCAACAAAAATTCTCTTTATAACCCTGCTGCTCCCTGAAGACCCAAACCCAACAGCTTTGGCAGGTTTGGGAGAGAGAGAGGAGGGCAGGAGCATCCTTGCCTAGGAGTTCACACCCCCTTCCTCCACTCACTCATCAGATTATAGGAGTATGAACTTAGATAAACCACTTCCTTCTAGGAACCCCCTCTTCCTCTATAAACTGGGAGGACTGGGGAAAATGCAAGTAAAATAAAATGCACAGCTCATCAGAGCAGCTGGTGTGGTGCGTAGATCTGAATTAAACTCTTTTTCTTTTTTATTCTTCACAACAAATGCAGGCAGTACCTATTTTTGAGACCCTTAACTTTACAGTTTATAAAACCAGGGCTTCAAGTGGTTATGTGATTTGTTGCCTGGTCATGCATTTGGGGAAAGGAAGAGCTAGGATTTGAATCTAAAGCTGTCTACCTCAAAGCCATGCCCTTCCTACCTCCAAGGCCCCCAACACAAGGAGGGGTACTTTGCCCATTCCTACTACTCAAGCTGCTGTCATTTAAAAGAAAGTGCATTTGTTCGGGGCTTGAAGCACAGTGGTTACAGCACCAGCCACATACACTGAGAGTGATGGGTTCGAACCCGTCCCTGGCCAACTAAATAACTGCAACAAAAAAATAGCCGGGCATTGTGGCGGGCGCCTGTAGTCCCAGCTACTTTGGAGGCTGAGGCAAGAGAATTGCTTAAGCCTAAGAGTTGGAGGTTGCTGTGAGCTATGACATCACAGCATTCTACCTAGGGATATATTAGTGAGACTTTGTATCAAAAAAATAAAAAAGTAAAATAAACAAAAAGAAAGCTCCCAAACTGAATCGAGGGACACACATAAACACATAATTCTTTCTTCCCCTTTGGTGTCATGTATTAAAAAAAAACTGGGCAAGGCACTAGGCTGGTGAAAAAATCAAAAGATCCCTTAAGAATTCTCTGGTCAGTTGTACAGGATGATGGGAAGAGGTAAGACAAAGTGAGACAGGTATGCAAATAATTATGAACTTGATTTCTGAGTAGTTAGCACTGCTATAGTTAATTGCTCAGTTAAGCAACCTTTGAAATGCAGCCTTGTCTCTGTTAGGAATAGAAAAAATACTTCCAAAGCATGATCTTTGGCTGTTTACCTCACTGAGTCAGAAATGATAAACACACATCGAAATATATTTTATATTTTAAAAACAATGCGTAACACACCAAACACTTTCAAGATGGCAAATTCTATGAAGTAAAAAGTGAGTCAGATTGCCAAGCACTGACTCCCAGTCCTACTTCTCAGAGAGTCAGAACTTCCTTTTGACCCTTCGGAAACTTTGCACACATGTGCTCTGTTTACTTTTAAGCCCCTATCATACTTTGCTAATTATCAAAGTTATTTTTATACATGTATTCACTTTTTTTTTTAATTGTTGTTTGGGATTCATTGAGGGCACAAAGAATTAGGTTACACTGATTGCATTTTTTTTTTTTTTTTTTTTTTTGGTGGAGACACTCTATTGCACTCGGTGGAGTGCTGTGGAGTCACAGCTCACAGCAACCCCAGCTCTTGGGCTCAAGTGATTCTCTTGCCTCAGCCTCCCAAGTAGCTAGGACTACAGGCACCCGCCACAGCACCCAGCTAATTTTTGATGCAGTTCGGCCGGGGCCGTGTTTGAACCCACAGCCCTTGGTATATGGGGTCGGTGCCCTACTCGCTGAGCCACAGGCGTTTTGTTAGATAAAGTCCCTCTTATAATTGTGTACCACTCCCAACGTGTATTTACTTTGGATCAAGAGGGAAGGAGGTGAATCCTGGCTCTGCTGCTTATTGGCTGTGTGACCTTGGACAAGTAACTTAACTTCTGTGAGCCCATTTCCTTGTTAGTAAATGGGATAATAACAGAAGCTACCTCTAAGGGTGGCTATGAGGAGTAAGTGAGGAAGGTTTGGCAGATGATAGCTACTTACTATGTGTTGGTTGTGGTTATTATCATCCTTATCATTCCTAGTGGAGGTTTTTGTGGGGTTGTTACTATTATTGCCTACTTTCTTCTAGACTTTCAGCTCCAAGCAGGAAGAAACCCTATTTGAGTTTCCTGCTGTTACTACTGATCCTAAATGATACCACCAGGCACAAAGTTGGTGTTCCTTAAATAGTTGTGGCATCAGTAAATGGATCCATACTGTAGCCAGTAGAGTGGAGAGCAGAGCAAGGCCAAGGGGCGACTGTGGAAGAGACAGTAATGGGTACGAATCCCAGCTCTGCACCTTATGGGCCATGTGACCTTTGACTGTTCTCATCCTGTCTCTTAGCCTCAGTTTGCCCATTCATAAAATGAACATAGGGTGCTTGTGCCCTTTAGCAAAAAAGACTATGATGTTTGAGAATAACCAAGTGATGGCTGTGAGGATCGGGAGCGAAGGGGGTCCAGACTGGGGCAGAGTGAGGAATTCTGCAACCGCTTCCCTTAGGAATATTGCAGGGAATCTGGAGCCAGTAAACTCAGATACTAATCCCAGTTCTACCACTTACCAGCTGTGTAGCCTTGGGCAAGGCAGTTAACCTCTCTGGGCTTCAATGTCCTCATCTGTAAAATGGGAGTAATACCTGCCTCTTGAAGTTGACATGCATTAAGTGTGTTAACTCCTAATCCCTACTAATGAATTTACATAAGCTACCTATACACACATGAGGCCTGACAATTAAGTTCATGAACTCATACTAGAAAAGGTGCTATATACCTCATTGCTAAATATCACTATAGTCACCTTCAAAGTACACCCCTTGGGAAGCTATGCACTGATGCCAGCACCCAGGCCACCCTTCAAAATTTAGAATTCTTTTTCTGGAATAGAGAGAGCCATCAGAGCTATTATCATATGAGGTCTGAAAAGTTTGTGAACCTGCCACCATTTGCTTACGTTGACAGCAGTGTACAAACAGTTGGATGAGGTTTCATAACCTTGGTATATTAGTGTTTCACACCTGTGTTCATGTCAATTTGTTGGGCGTATCTTGCTGAGTGGTGTTCGTTATTGTTGTTGTTTATTTTTGTGTTTCATCCAACAACAGCTCTTGATGGTCATTCCAGAAAAAGAGTTCCAAAATTGCTTGGAAGGGTGGGCTAGGTGCTGGCATTTCAGCTTCCCAAGAGAAGTTCTTTGAAAGTGACCGCAGTGATATTCAGCTATGACGTATGTAGCACTTTTTCTAGGATGAATTTGTGATGTAGGTGTCAGACCTTGTATGATTACCAGGATTCTTATTAGTCAGAGAGAGGTTGCTTCCCTTCCTGGGAGCCATCAGGGCCTTGGGGAACAGGGTAATATGGAAATGCTTTTAGGGCCCATCCTTTTGAGCCAGCGTGCTTTCTCTCTTCTGCTGTAACTGGAGGGGCTGCCTGTTCATGGGTCACCCCTTATGTGACTTTCTCTCTCCAGAGTGGGCCTTTCAGGATGGATAATGTGGCTTTACTAACCACTCAGCCCTCTGGATCCCAAAGTAGCCCTGATCTAGTCAGGGGAACGTCATGGGAAGATGTGAATTTGAGGACTCTTCCCATAGCCCCATTGTGGAAACACTCAGTAGACTGCTGAAAGTTCATGGTTATGAAGCGAAGTACAGTGTCAGAGATCACTCACTCACTCCATTTCATAAAAATGTGTCACAGATCTGTCTTGTGCCAAGTCTGTGGAAAATGAGAATTTGCTGGTACCAAGGGTGAGCTTCCAAAGGAAGCAGGGTAGAAAGTTAGGGTCTGGGCTCAGGTATGGGCTTCCTGTGTGATACTGGGTGGCTAGCTTCATCCCTCTGAGCATTTCCTGTCTGTGCAATGAATTTCAGACAGACCATCGTGTCCTAGGAGGGGAGCAGCAACAGCCCCTGACCTGGGTGTGCCAGATAGTTTCTGCCGTGGCCTCTTTAAAAGCTTAGGGAACGTGACTGAATCTGCCTCTTCTTTTATGTGGGGACCCAGCTTTTGGGAACAATAATGTTATTTGTAGTAAAATAGAAACAATGTGAAGTGAGTATTCATGCTGTCCTAGGCTCTGTGCTTGCGACTTTGCCATAGAATTGTTTTGATTCCTATGTCTCCATTTTATAGATGAGGAAACTGAGATTCAGAAAGGAAGTCACTTGCCCAGGACCATACTGCCGGAAGTGGGGTGTGTGGATGTACACAGCGCAACTCCAGCCCCCATGCCTCGAGTCTCTTACCTGAGCCCCTCTGGTGGGGCAGCAGGTTGAGCAGAGCTGGGAAGTGCTAGGGTTATATCCTGTATCAACATCTCACTGCTCTGTGGCTTTGCATGGGTGACTTCACTTCCCTGAGTCTTCATTCATTTACAGAAAGAAGATGCTATGATTTTCCTTGTGGGGTCATGTGGGATTGATTAGGTAAAATAACTAAGCCTCTTGCACATAGTAGGTGCTTAAAAAAATGGGAGCTCTCCCCCATAACAAGATCAGTGTAGGTTTTTTTTAAATTTTCAACTTTATTTTATATTTATATTTATTTTATTTTCTCAATATATTGCCCAGCCTGGTCCCAAACTCCTGGCCTCAAGTGATTCTCCCATCTTGGCTTTCCAAACTGCTGAGATTACAGGTGTGAGCCACCACGGCGGGCCCAGGGCTTTTTAAAAAATGTTTGTAAATTATCCCAAGGAATTCTTTTATAAAACATAATATAAATCCTCCTTGTTTGTAGAAGTAGCAGAAATCGTAAAAGTAACTAATAAAAAAAGATGATTAACATTTATCAATTGCTGCTTATGTTCAGTTCCCCTCATCTAGATTTTGGGCATTATTTTATTGAATCCTTGTTACAAAAGAAAAGTACTAGTGTTTTTCCCATTTTACAGATGAGGAAAGTGAAGCTCTGGGAGGCAGAGTGCCTTGCCCAGAGTTACCAGCCAGTGGCAGGCAGAGAGGACTAGAGCCTTTGTATGTGAAAAGCTCATCAGCAGTGCCCTTTCTGTTAAAGAAACAGCTGTATTTTCAAAGGCTCCAGGTCAGGGCTGTGGTTTCCAGCTGACTCCGTGTTGATATTTCTTTTGCTTTTTTGTTTGTTTTGCTTTTTCAGTGATGAAAAGTCCTTTCTGGGGAGTCCTGTTTGTCTGCAGTTATAGCAAGGCACACCAAGGGAAAGAAGCTTGGGATGTGTGGGGCCTCCCAGCAGAAGGGGCGGCCAGTGGGTGCGTTGGGTACACTGCGGTCACTTTTAGCTCATGCTGCCTGACCTGTCCTGACATGAAGTCTGGGCCTTGGCAGGCACTGCTCGCTTAGCTCAGCCTTGCCCAGTTGGCCACGGCTGGGCAGGGCTAGGGAGTGAATCAGTTGGGGAACTCCCAGGGCCCTTTGACCTGGGAAACTGCCCAAGTTTGTTTCTTTCTTTCATTTTAGGCCCCAGTGCTGGAAGACTCTTGTCTTTGTTTCTGGAACCTATACGCTAGGGACTGTGCTTGGCAAGTGAAGGGGTTCTAGACCATGTAAGAGAATACCAAGAGTATTAAAATGAATTCTAGGCCAGAAGCCTGGCCTCTTGAGTTCTATACTGGCTTCTCTGCTGTGTATCCTTAGGTAAGCACCTTAGTCTCTCTGAGCCTTTTTTACAAAGGGAGAGGGAACTGGATAAGTACACTCCAGAGCCTCTTATTTCTGATGCACCTTCAGGGAAGGTTGAAAACCAGCCTTTTGAAAGGCAGGGTCCGGAAAAAAACACAATTTGCTGAAGCCCTACTGGGTAGGGAGGTATCATGTGGGCCTTCTTGTTAAATCCTTGGAATGATTCAGGCCGTTGATATTGTTAACCTCTTTAAACTAAGGCTCAGAGAGGTAAAGTCCTCCCCAGTGTCACCAGTGTGGGATAAGAAGTGGCAGAGTCAGGATTTGAACTCAGGCCTGTCCCTGTGAAGCCCTGACCCAGTCAGCAATACTTTCTCTGTTCTTGGAAATTCCAGCGCAGTGTGTCCTTTCCTCTCTTTGACAGTTGATTATTTTCATTTTTGTTATTTATTGAGCACCTACTGTGGGTCCTGGGCTATGCCTTGGCGCCTCAGAGTTGGGCCACAGAGGAGAGCTGAGGAGGCACAGAGCTGTGGGCCCTGGGCTATGACAGCTCTGTGATCTGGGCCCTGGTCCCACCTTTGCTCAGCCTTGAAACAAAACCATTTCCCTTGACGTGCTTAGGACTTGGTGGAAATAGGGAGTTTTGGTGGCAAGTAGACCACCTTCTTAGAGAGGTGAGATGTGCCTGGTTACTGTCAGATTTGACTCCAGAAAGACGGCGATAATGCGTCTAAGGCCCTTCTTCTCTAGATGTCTTAATCACAGCCCCTCTGTCTACCCTTCTTTTAATTCACTTTAAGGGATGGGGGAGAGGAGGAGGCAGCAAAAATCATGGAGGAATTTTTGGAATGCCCAGAATGCTGGCTAGCTGAGCAGGTGTGAGCCATCTTCCCTGGCTCTGGCTGGGGTCAACTGGGCATCCACGGGGGCTCTCTGGGTGCTCCCAGTTCCTGTCCCAAGGCCTGGATTGCTCCTGGGATGGGGGCTCTTCTGTGGACTTCACCCGCAGCCTGCTGCGGTAGACACCACATTGTTTCAGAGCCATGAAGGCCTGGGTCACATCCTGGCTTCGTTTTCTTCTCAGTCATGGGCATAGCTTCCTCTGTCTGCCTCAGTGTCCACACCTTTGGAATGGGGGTGCTGCCTTTCAGCTTGACCAGGAGTTCTCAGCAGGGTCACCCTGTGAATGTTGAGACAAATGGAGAATCGAGTCAGTGTCCCTGCTGTTCTGTTTGGGTGGGTGGTGAAGTTAGGTAAAGCCCCCACTGTGTTCCTGATCTCTCTGGAGTACTGAGGAGTTCCCAGACTCTTTACATTATCTTATTCCCTGGTGACCCTTCTATCTTACTTGGTGTTACCTCCACACCTAGTGTGTCTCAGCACAACTGTTAAATGAACCCATGACTTTCGTTTCATTTTTTAAATTGATAACTTTTATACTTGCTTTGTCCTTATAATGCAGCAATACATTTTTATTGTTGGATGTTTAGAAAGATAGTCATCCCCTTGGTATCTTTGGAAAATTGGTTCCATGACCCCCACAGATACCAAAATGTCTGGATGTTCAAGTCACTTATATAAAATGTTGCAATATTTGCATATAGCGCATCCTCCTGAATACTTTAAATCATCTCTCTGTGTTACTTGTAACACCTAATGCAATGGAATTTAAATAGTTGTTATACTGTATCATTTAGGGAATAATAATAAGAAAAAGGTCTGTACATGTTTAATACAGATGCAAACATCGATTTAAAAAAACATTTTCCATCCATAGTTGGTTGAATCCACAAATGCAGAACCCTCAGATATGAAGGACTGCCTGTACAGATAAAGAAAAAAAAGATAGAACTCTCTCATAATCTCTCAGTCTACAGATAAGTGGTGCTAATATTTTAGGCAGTAAGTTTCAGACTTGTTAACTACACTGTGCATACATACATATTGATTGAAATGTCAGCTCTGTATTTTGGGGTATAAAATGTGGGCTTTATTCGCAGGTGGTTTGGTTTCAAGTTCTGTTTCTGTAACCTCTTAGGCTGTGTGACTTTGGGCAGGTTGCTTGCCCTCGCTGAGCTTCTCTTCCATAAAATGAGGCTGCTGTGAGGATTAAATGAGTTAATGCCTATGCAGTGCTGAGAAGGGTGCCTGGCACACAGCACAATTTTGCTATCATTTTATGTGTAAATGCGTACTTTTGTTTCTTATCTTGACAAGATGTACCCTGTCTACAAATGCTATAGCTACAGCTGGTGGTTGCAGACATTGGGATGGGGGAGACCCACCCTGGACCACCTCTAGGCCGCTCAGAACGGAGCTTGGGCCAGGTGGTTTGGCTCCAACAAGGTGCTTTGAGCACACTCACAAGCTCGTCACAATTGTTATCGCTGGGATGCTTCCTGTCCCTGCTGAGGCTTGGGTGTTGTCCAAGGCAAAGCTGCTGGATGGTTCCAGTGGAATGGAGGTGGCCCCTGTAAGATGAGATCACTGAGAACCCTCCACCTCATCCCAGCTGCGGCACTGGCTTCCGGAGAACGAGGTCACCAACACGGGGGTTGGGGGGTTGAGGGTGGTGGAAAGACAGGGTCAGGGGCCACCTCCAAGAAAGTCTGAAAATTAGGAAGTCGCATAGGCACCTGTGAAGACCCAGAAGGCTAGAGAGAGAGGAAAGGGTTTGGGGGGGCCATAGGGCAGGGCAGATGGTGGAACCTGGTTTTTAGAGGTGTGTTTGGGATTGAGGACATCCATAGGGATGTGTCCTTGGGCAAGTAAATTATACAACCTGGCCCTTCCTCAGTTTCCTTCTCTGTAAAATGGGGCTAATAGTAGTTACTCCCTAATTGGGTGGTTGTGCCCCTTCATGTAAAGGCTCCTGACATAAACAGACACACACAGTTGGGGCTTTTTCCTCCTCTTCTTTATCCAGCGCAGTGACACTGATTGAGCCAGACCCTGCGCTGAGCACTTGCTGGGCACTGCTTCTTGAATCCCTGTAATAAATTGTAGTTGCTGGTATTAAAACTATTGTCTAGCTGTCTGACTCCACATTGCTTGGGAGTATTTTTAACCATGACCACATATCTTTGAGTGTGTGATAAAGCACTCAGCATGTGGGAAGTGGCAGCCAGAGTAGGTAAGGCCCGAGGAACCGCTCTGGAATGGTTCAAGAAAACTGTCTTGGGCTTCATGGACCAGTGTAGGACCATTTGGGGTTTATTTTTCTGCAGCAGGCCATCAGGATAGGACCTGGTTTGGGTTTTAAAAAGATCTTCCTGGCTGCTAGGTAGGGAATGGACTTGAGGTCAGGGGTAGGAGTAAAAGCCTGGAAGGCACCAAGGAGGCTATGCTCATGGAGGTGGAGACAGTGATGGCCCTGTGTGAGTATAGCCCTCCATATTCCCCAATCCTTTTCTCTCAGTGCAGACCCAAAGTGTACTCTTGTGAGCATTTATGCATTTATTTCTCTAATGTTTGTCCCCTCTATGGGACTATGAAGCTTCAGGCGGGGAGAGACTTTGTTCTGTCCAGTGCTGTGTCCTAGTACAGTGCCTGGCACATAGTAGGGGCACTGAATAAATATTTGTCTAATAAACGACTAATGAATTCCTAAGAAATCTGGATGAAAATCATCATGAGGTTGAATATTAGTGATGGCCAAATAGTAATAGTAGCTCCAGCACACCCAGCCTGTCTTGCCCCAGGACCTTTGCACTTGCTGGCCCTGCTACCTAGAATACTTTCTCCCAGCCTCTAGGTTCCTTTGCCTCCTTCAGGGCTCAGCACCAAGGTCACTTCCTCCCAGAGCCCTTTCCTAAACATCCAATCTAAAACAGTCATGTCTTTCACATCACCTTCTTTTATTTTCACCACCATCGCTCTGTGCTGTGCCAGACCCCAGACTGCCCCTGCCTCCCTTTCTCCACCCGTGCCTTCTTGGCCGAGAGTTTTGCCAGCTTTGGGAGGCCCTGTCACCTGGCAGGCCCTCAGCAAATCCCTGGCGGATTGTTAGGTTGTGTTCCCTTTCAGGAAAGGATTTATCAGCTGGACTTGGGTCTGGGTGGGACAGGTTTGGGTGAGGCCTCTGGGCTGCGTGGGAGGTAGGGCTTCTGTGTAGCTGAGGACTGAAGTTCAAGTTTTGAACTGGTCTCGTGGTCTAATAGAGGCCCGAGGAGCCTCAGGTGACAGGTAGCAGTGCTGCCATTTATTGGCCTCCTTGTGTGTGCCGGGCACCTGTTTAGTTCTCATAGTTACTCCATGGCGTCGGAACCATTCTTGTTCACATTTTCTGGAAGAGGAAACTGAGGTTGAGAGAGTTTAAGTCACTGGCCCCTAGCCATTCAGCTAGGGGGTGGTGGAACTAAGATTTGACCCCATTTAAAACTAAAGTGTGAATTGAGTGTTTCCCAAACTCCAGTCATTCTTGTATCACTTTGGAATTGTTGTTGTATTTATGTACCACCGGGACTGTTTTTCAGTTAAGGTGTTTCTTAAACTTGTCTCTTTTTCAGTATCAGCTTTATTGAGACGTAATTCTCATATCATTCAGTTCACCTGTGCAAAGTGCACACTTCACTCATTTTAGTGCATTCACAGATATGTGCAACTATCACCACGATCAATTTTAGCACACTTTCATCACCTCCAAAAAGAAACCCCTTCCCCATTTTCAGTGTCCCCCTCCCCATTCTCCAGTTTCCCCAGCCCTTGGCAAACACTAATCTACTTTCTCTATGGATTTGCTTGTTTTGAACATTTCGTATAAATGGAATCATATGATGTGCAACCTTTCACTTAGCAGAATGTTTTCCAGGTCAGGTTCAGCCATGTTGTTGCAATTACCAGTGTTTCATTCCTTCCTTTCTATGATTGAATAATATTCTATTATATAGGTATGCCATATTTTGTTTCCTTTTCTTTCATTTATTTATTTGTTTATATGTATATGTGTTTGTGTGTGTGTGTGTGTGTGTGTGTGTATATATATATATATATATATTTATTTATTTATTTTTGAGACAATGTCTCATTCTGTTGCTAGAGTACTGTGGCCTTACCCCAACTCACAGCAACCTCAAACTCCTGGGTGCAAGTGATCCTCCTGCCTCAGCCTTCCAAGAAGCTGGGATGACAGCTGTTCACCACAACACTTAGCTTTTTTTTCTATTTTCAGTAGAGATGGGGGTCTTACTTTTGCTCAGGCTGAAGCAATCCTTTTGCCTGAGCTGAAGTAATCCTTCAGCCTTGGTTTCCCAGAGTGCTGGGATTACAGATGTGAGCCACCACGTCCTGCCTTTTTATTTATTTTTTGAGACAGACTCTGCCTCTGTTTCTTGGCCTAGAGTGCAGTGACATCATCATAGCACATGGCAGCCTCAAATTTCTGGGCTCAACCAATCCTTTCACCTTAGCCTCCTGAGTAGCTGGGACAACGGGTGCATGCTACCATGCCTGGCTAATTGTTCTATTTTTTGTAGAGATGGGGTCTCACTTTGTTGCTCAGGCTGACTTTGAACTTTTGGCCTCAAATGATCCTCTCACGTCAGCCTCCCAAAGTGCTAGAATTACATATGTGAGCCACTATGCCCAGATCTGGTTCCTTTTTTAAGACTTAAAAACATTTTAAAAGATGTTCAGTGGAGTAGTTATATTTGATCAAATACACATGGAAATACTTTTCGAGTAAAAGTATTTCTGCCTAAAACCTGATAGCAATGGAAGCAGGAGATGGATGATGTGACCCTTAAGGGTCCTTCTTGTCTTTGGAATCTGGATAAAATGTTGGGTCCAAGACCAGGACCATGTGCTGTTGTCTGTTCCCAGGCTCCTAGATACACAGGGCTTGTGGCCTAGGTGAGGCTCATGGGTGATAGAAGGAGGGTTCTCCACTCAGCTTCTTCCTCAGGCCTGAATATGCTTGAGACCCTCTAGCTCTGGTCACCTAGGGTGTCTGCCTCCCCAGCCCACCCCTGGGGTTCTTTAGGGGCCTAGGGATCCGATATGCTGACTGGTTGGGGCCATGGACTGGCTCCCCTACTTAGATTCACAGAGTGGTGGGCTGAGGGGCAGGGTTTGTTGAAGCCCAGATGAGGCCAGGCCTGCATCACCCTGCAAGTTGAGGACAGAGGACTCTTAGCCCTGGGTTCTGGGCAGGGACATTTTATTTATTGCTGAATCGGTCTCTGTCCTCATGAAATTTAATTTCTCAATTTATCCACATGCAACACCATCATTTTTATTCCTTACTCATGAGTAGATCCTGGTCCTAAGCAAACCAAACCACAGAACCAAAAGTCCCCAGGGACTCACATAATATACTTCAAAACCTCAGAACTCTATCTGACAGGGTCATTATAGAGCAGGGAATGATAATGGCCACCACCACCTTAATCACAGCAGTTAATATACTGAACCCATCTCATTCTCCCAGTAGCCCATGAGGCAGCCCTTTTCATTTTTATACCCATTTTCCAGATGAGGAAACTAGGGTATAGAGAAGCACAAGAGCACAGCTGCCGAACTGTTGTAGAACTGCTGTTTGAACCCAGTCAGCCTATACTCCGTTGTCTGATTTATTTAAAACAATTTATTTTTTAATTGTGGTGAAATATACGATTTATCATCCTAACCATTTTTAAATGTACTGAAACCCTTAAGACTACTGACAATTCCCTCTTTTTCCCTTCCCCCAACCCCCATCCTTCATTCTACTTTCTGTCTCTGTGAATTCAACTACTCGTGTAATGATCATACAGTATTTGTCCTTTCATGACAGGCTCCTTTTACTTAGCTTAATGTCCTCAGGGTTCATCTATGTTGTAACGTGTCAGTATTTCCTTCCTTTTTAATGCTGAATAATATTTCATTGTGTGTGTATATCTCAATTTATTCCTCATCCTTCTGTGGACACTTGGACTGTTTCCATGTTTTAGGTATTAATGAATAAGTATCTGTTTAAGTCCTTGCTTTCAGTTTTTTTTTCTTTTTCTGGTTTTATAACCAGAAGTGGAATTGCTGGATCATATGGTAATTCTATTTTTAAGTTTTTGAGAAACAACCATACTGTTTTCCACAGTGGCTATACCGTTTTGCATTTTTACCGGCAGGGCATAAGGGTTCTGATTTCTTCTTTTTTCAAATTTTTTTTTTTTTTTTTTTTGTACAGACAGGGTCTAACTTTATCGCCCTTGGTAGAGTGCCATGGCGTCACACAGCTCACAGCAACCTCCAACTCTTGGGCTTAGGCGATGCTCTTGCTTCAGCCTCCCGAGTATAAAATTTGTTTTTAAAAAACAGTCTCACTCTGTTGCCTGGGTTTAGAGTGCCATGGCATCAGGCTAGTTTACAGCAACCTCAAACTTCTGGGTCTAAGCAGTTTTCCTGCCTCAGCCAACCAAGTAGTTGGGACTACAGGTGCCTACTATTGTTTTTATTAGAGATGGGGTCTTGCTTTGCTTAGTCTGGTCTTAAACCGCTGAGCTCAGGCAATTCACCCGCCTTGGCCTACCAGAGTGCTAAGATTATAGGAGCTATTACACCTGGCTTAAGGGTTCCAATTTCTCTTTCTCTACATCCTTGCCAACACTTGTTATTTTCTGCCTTTTTTTTTTTTTTTTTTTTTTGATACAGTGTATCACTGTGTTACCCTAGGTAGAGTATTGTGGCCTCATCATCATCATAGCTCACAGCAACCTCAAACTCTTTGGGCTCAAGGGATCCTCATGTCTCAGCTTCCCAAGTAGCTAGGACTAACACCACAACGCCCGGCTAATTTTTCTGTCTTTAGTAGAGATGGGGTCTTAGTCATGCTCACTCTGGTCTCAAATCCCTGAGCTAGAGTAATTCACCCATTTTAGCCTCCGGAGAGTACAAGGATCACAGGAGTAAGCCCCCGTGCCATCTATTTTCTGGTTTTGTGATAGTAACCATCTTTTTGGGCTTGGCTGGCACCTGATTTTTGTAGGGGAATCTTAAAGATTTGTATTCCTTGGATCTCTGCATCTACTTGAAGTGAGTTGCCAGGCAGTGGGCTGTTTGTTCCTGACAGAATGTCTGTCACATTAAGATGTGTTTTCCTGAACCACTTTGGCTTCCTCCACTGGACTGAAATTTCTGCAGCTGTACCGTGGTGCCTCACGGAGCCTGGGTTAGATGTTGAGGAAATCCTAAAGCACCCGTTTTTCACTGCTGGAGGCATGCTCTGGTGTGTATCTTTGGGCGGAGAAATGCTTAAGGCCTGGATTTCATTTTGCAAGGATGCCCTGTGGGCGCCGTGGACCCTGTTGCCCACTTATTGAGGAAGAAGAAGCCCTTGAGTGTGTGGCATGTGGTTCTTAGCTCTAGCTATGCAAAAGCCCTCCCCTGTGGGCTTTATAAAAACTCCTCCGCTGAGGGCAGTGCCTGTGGCTCAAGGAGTAGGGTGCTGGCCCAATATACCAGAGATGGTGGGCAGGTTCAAATCTGGTCCCAGCCAAAAAAAAAAAAAAAAAACAAACTCCTCCACTGGGTGCTGGAACCACCATCTGGGAACTCAGACTTGGTTGGTCTGGGGTGGGGCCTGAGCGTCTGTATTAAAAAAGAAAACTCCCCACGTGATTTATAGTGTTATGTGGCCTGGGAAGCTCAGTTATATAATGTATTCCTGGACTCTGGCTAAGTCGGCTGAGGAGGGACACATTGGTGTGTGTACGTGGTCACTAGCGTAAGCGAGTGAGCAAGAGAATGAATTGGTGGAGAGTTCCCCAAGCTCTGTCATTCACATCTTTGTGATTTTTGCCACATCTATGTACTTGCTGTGTTATTATTCACTCAGTTATTAAGTCACCCCACCTAGATGTACTCAGTTCTACAGATCATTACTACAAATTGAAAAAACCACCAATGCTAGTTATAAACACTTTAAAAATACAAAGGAAATAAAACACTATCATCAAATTCCCTCTAAATAAATGCTACTTTCCTTGTGGGGTTTGAGCCACTAGCAGTGGTTCTCAACCTTCCTAATGCCGCGACCCTTTAATATAGTTTCTCATGTTGTGATGACCCCCAACCAAAAAATTTTTTTCGTTGCTACTTCATATATGCAAAAATATGTGTTTTCCAATGGTCTTAGGTGACCTCTGTGAAAGGGTCATGTGACCCCCCAAAGGGGTTGTGACCCAAAGGTTGAGAACTGCTGCACTATAGGTTTCTTTTTTCTTAGGAAATGTGATTAGGGCCAGGGGTGCTCATGCCTATAGTCCCAGCACTCTAGGAGGCAAGAGGATCAGTTGAGCTCAGGACTTTGTGACTAGCCTGAGAAAGAATGAAACTCCACCCTATCTCTACTAAAAATAGAAAAACTAGCCAGACTAGCAGGTACCTGTAGTCCCAGCTACTTGGGAGGCTGAGGTGAGAGGATTGCTTGAGCCTAGGAGTCTGAGGTTGTCGTGAACTAGACTGACACCACGCCACTCTAGCCTGGGCAACAAAGTGAGACTCTGTCTCAAAAATAGAAAGTGCGATTGGTTTATAGTGATGGTTTTGGTTTATACCAAAAGCCCTGACTTAAACATTGTACAGGGATCCATGTAACAGAAACATTTATACCCTCTTAATTAATTCTTTGAAATTAAAAAAAAAAGTGTGATTAGCAAGTATTACAGAAGTGTTAAAGACAGGCTGGCACCTAATGGAGACTTTCTCCTGTCTGGAACTGCTTTGCTTCCATGAGTCAGGGCTATTTAACGTCCAGCCCTTGGACTATGCCTCCCACACTTGTAAACGCAGTTAGGGAATGAGGGTGCACCTGACAGGAGCTGGTGGGTAGAGGAAAGTGAGCCTGAGTAGGCAAGGCCCAGTTTTTGGGGCGGCCATTGCTGTGTCACCGGCATCTGCCCTACGAGTATTGAGGTGGCCTGAATCCAGGCCTTTTCTTACGCTCTAGCAGCCCAAGCACTCCAGGAGGACTAAAGTTCAGTGATCTGTAGGGTCACTGAACTGGGATGGGACCCTGGCAGAGTCAGGCTCTTGGTGGGGGCAGAGAGCCCAGAGGGCATGGGCCTGGGAGTCAGGGGTCAGAAGGGAGAATGAGTGTCTCCTGTAGGGCCCAAGTCATTGTGGGGTGGGCGTCAGTGACCTGGATCCTGGGTCACTCATGGGAAGGGTTCTCGTGTTTCCCCGGCCTGCTCCCACCTGGGGTCTGATCTTGGATGAGTCCCTTGGCCTCTCTGAGCTTCCTTGGCGCATCTGTGGAATGAAATCTTTTGGAAAGTGCTTGCCCGACACCTGCAGTGGGCTGGATTCCCGGCAGCTAGATCCTTCTCTGTTGGAGTTTATGGGCTGGAGGGAGAGGCAAACATTGCAAGGGGGGGAGCAAAAGATTTGGAAGCTTTGAAGAAAGTCTGTGGGGTGTCCTCCCTCTGAGGGGTCGGCTCAGGCTTTTCTGAGTGTACCTTAACAAATTACCACAGTCTGAGTGGTTTCAAACAACAGAAGTTTATTCTCCCGCAGTCTGGAGGCTGGAGTGTCCACAGACCTGCACCACCACAAAGATGCCAAGGAGATGCCTTCTTTTCTTCTAGCCCCAGTGGCTTCAGGCAGCCTGTGGTGTTTCTAGGCTTCTAGCTGCACACTTGCATCTTCTCCTTTTCTTTCTTTCTTTCTTTTTTTTTTTTTTTTTTCCAGTTTTTGACTGGGGCTGGGTTTGAACCCGCCACCTCCGGTATATGGGGCTGGCGCCCTACTCCTTTGAGCCACAGGTGCCGCCTGTCTTCTCCTTTAGTGTGAAGTCATTAAGACCTAAGTAATTTATGTGAAAAGTCCCTATTTCTAAATAAAGTCATATTTGAGATTCTGGGTGGACATGAGTTTTAGGGAGACACTCCTCAACCCATTATGCGCAGAAAGAGCCATTAAAGCTGAGATCTAAAGGACGAGTGTGCAGTGGGGTTTGGGGCTGGAGTTGGTCTAGGCAAGTAGGGGGACAGCACCTGGGAAGGCTTTCTGGCAGGAGTGTGACACACAAGTCTGTGTGGCTGGGGCAGATTGAGCCAAAGAACTGGTGGGGGCTGGGAGGTCTTGAGGTCCTGGGCTGTAGAGACTTGGAGAAGGATTTGAATTTAATTCTAAATACCTGGAGGTGTGGGAGGAGTCTTAAGCAGGGGCATGATGTGATTGGATTCTTCCCAATTAGAATGACCAGCACAGCAGCGAGCCTTCATTCCCTTCAGTGTTTCAGTCCTCAGACCCCTTGTAGGTAGGTGGGGCAGTCCTGTTATCTCTTGAGGAAATGGAGGCCCAGAGAGGGTAAGCAGTTTTCCCAGGATCACTCTATATGTGGTCTAGTGAGGATGAAGGGAACTCAAGGTCTGAGGCAACTTTTCTACTCCATGAGTCAAAGATTCCTGCTCAAAGTCAACCGGGATTCCAGGGTCCATGGGAGATGTCGCAGGGCAGGGTGCATTGATTTTATCCTGTTCCCGACTGCTGTGTTATCTGCCCAATCAAGAGATGGTTAAGCTCCTGGGAAAGGGATAAAGTGGCTTCAGCAACTTAGTGAGTGTGGAATTAATTCCCTTACATCTGTGAGTATCTGTGCCTCTCCCTGTTCAGAACAAAGTTCAGAGGAGAAAAAGCAGGTAAATAGAAGTAAGTGCTGACCTGTGTCCACTGGTGAGCATTTTGAAGGGTTGTGATAAAATCTTCAGCATTGGGCCCAGAGGAAATGGCAGGATAATTACAAACTGTTCCAGAACATTTGAGCTGCTGTCTCTCTGACTTTCTGAATGTATATGCATGTGGGAACAATCTTTCTTCTAATTGGGAAGTAAAAATACTTCCAGATTTTTTCTATTCAGAAAAATACATTCCAAAGGATGACTATATCATCTTCCCTCCTGCTGGGATTTAGGTGCCTTCTATGAGGTACTGAGGATGCTAATGCCCCCTAAGAGAAGGGATCCTTCTCTGGACCTGAAATTTCCTGCCGAGAAAAAGGTCTTCATTTCCTGCTCGCTTTTGTATTTTTTCAGTCCTCTCTTTTTCTTAGTACCTTTTGACAGGGGGAGGGGGGAGGGAGAGTGAGAGAGAATTGCTTGCAGAAGCCTCTCCTTCTGGAATATTCCTTTTCCACTGAGGGTTTTCCTCCAGTTGTATTTTGGTTGTGGGGTGGTCCTTCCTGAGAAGGCTGAGGCAGTAACTGCCAGTGTCCTGCCCTGGCTCCAGCTACTGGGAGGGACTCTTCACCCAGCAGCGTAGAGATGCTCTGTGTGTGTGTGTGTGTGTGTTATAGGGTAGGGTGGGAGCAGGAGGCAGAATGTGTGGAGGACTAGAGTTAAATTTGGTCCCGGATCTGAATACTGGTTTCCTTCCTCTCCTGAATACTGGTTTCCTTCCTCTCCTCTCCTATTTCACATGAATCATGTCCGCTTTAGAGTTCTGAGCCCTTGGAATGTCAAGGCTGGGCTGGTGCTGCTGTAAAGATGCCCACAGCCTCAGGATATAAGACTCTTGTTTGCAACTCTGTGGAAGGTCTTTGGGTCACCCAAAGGGTGACACTGGTGTCACCTTCCCTTTGAAGCATATACAGTTATCCCTCAAGACCCCCCTATGGGTACCAAAATTTGAGGACCCTAAGGTCCCCGATATAAAGTGTGCTTATGACTTACACACATCATCCTGTATACTTTCAGTCACTTCCAGATTACTTGTAGTACCTAATATGGTATAAATATTACCTAAACAATATTAGGGGAGAATGACAAGGAAGGAAGTCTGTACATGTTTAGTACAGATGCATCCAACCATTTTTTTCCTGAATATTTTCAATCTGCAGTTGGTTGACTCCATGGATGCAGACCCCACAGATACAGAGAGCTGAATCTTCCTTCCTTCCCCCCTCCCTCTCTCCCTTCCCAAGCTTGAGTGAGGCACGACCATGGGAGTGGGGCCTAGTGCTCATCATCTACCAATTGTCACACCTGTTGTGGATCTAGCCCTATTCAGGCACTAGGGACCATCCATAGAAATGAAGGACAAGACTCCTCACCCTCTGGAACTCACAGCCTAAAGCTGGGGTTAGCCAGTTTTTTATATAAAGCCCCAGACAGTAAGTGTTTTTGGCTTTGTGGACTGTAAGAGCTCGGCTCACCTCTGCCATGTACTGCCAGAGCAGTCATGGACAGTATGTAACTGAGCAGGTGTAGCTGTGGTTTGACCCCAATCACATCTTATTTATGGACACCTCATTTGATTTTGTTGTGATTTTTCATGTTGTGAAATATTATTTTTTTTATTTTCTTTTTGATGATTTAAGAACATAAAAACCATCCCTAGCTGTTAACAACAGGAGGTGGGCCAGATTTGGCCTATACTTTGCCAAACCTTGTTCTGGACAGATAGTAATATCAGTGAAACAATAAAGAAGATCATTTTAATCAGTGAAAAGGGTTGCGCAGAGAATCTGGTGGGGCAGGGAGACAGGGCTGTTCTAGCTGGGTGGTCAGACAAGGCCTCTTTGAAGAAATGACCTTGAAGCGGAGAACTGCAGGTGGAGGAGGAGGCGGCCCCATGTTCTGGGCAGTGAGAACAGCAGAAGCACAAGTCCTGAGGTAGGGATGAACTGGAGGGGAGGGAGGTGGTGACAGAGCACGCAGGAATGGGAGAGTTTGGCTATAGTGTGGTGATTGAGGAGGAAAGAGATGACAGCTGTAGATCTTCATGAAGGCTTCATCTCTCTGAGCCTCAGTTTCTCCATCCACTAATGGGAGGAAGAGGTGATACATGAGAAGTTGTGGTGATGAATGACGTTGGTGATCCCATCGATGCCCTTTTCTCAGCCTTAGGCCTATTGCCATTGGACATCGTCACTGGCTGGATTTGGGCTGCCCCAGAGTGGACTCTGAGGCAGGTAGTTTGCTCTTGAGATGGTCTCATGAAAGACAACTTGGGGAGTAGGGCAAGGGAAGCCATAGCTCAGCAGGTTACCTCAGTGGGCAGCTGGGCACAGCCGCACTGGGGTGTCTGGGGACTGTGTGGGACATGCCCTTCAGAGCTGTCTCCTCAAGGCTGAGGAGGATGGGGTATTTGTACATCACCAGCCATCAGTCCCTGGTGGGGGGCTGGTCCTGGGGTGCTAGCTCTTGGCCTCTGTAGCCTTTAGGCTCTCAGAGCAGGGGGAAGCCCTCAGGCAGAGACTGTGGGGTCTCTACTTGAAAACTGTTGGAGTGTGCAGGATTATGGATGGGGCACCAGCACAGTCCCTGTACTGGGACTTTGTGTGTGCTCGAAGACAGAGCTCAAATGTGCCTCCTGCAGGACCCCTCCCCACACCCTCCAGATTTTACATGGAAACCTCCATCTTGGCACTTCAGGGCTTAATTTTGTGACTCCTCCCTGGTCTGGGCTGGCATCTTCTGCAAGGCCAGGATCAAGTCTTGTTCATTTTTTGTATCTACACTGCTTGGCATGGAGCAGGTATTTGGGGTAAATACTTAGTGATGGTAAGTTAAAGGCAATAAGATGAGATCCCTGCCCTTGAGTGCTTACAGTGCTGGGAGAAGATGGACAAGTGACAGGTGGCTCTGGTTCAAGGATGAGTGCAGGGGAGTCTATGGCAAAGTGGCTGTGCGTGTGACCCCTCCGCCTGTGCCAGACACCTGACAGCTGATCATACAGACTTCTGCAAGGTTGGATGCATCATTTCTGCTTTGCCAGTGGGGAAACTGAGGCACAAGGAAGGGGAGTGGCTTTCTGAAGTGGAACCTTCATTTGAGCCTGGCCCTTGCCCGCCACAATTTATTCCTCACTGGGTGCTCAGAATGCGCTTGCAGGCAGCTACCTGCTGATACCCTTCACGGCCTCCCGTCCTGCGAAGAAGCAGGTCCACGCTCCTTTTTCAGAGCCCTGACTTGACACTGCTCTGCTTCCCAGTCATCTGGCTTCCTCCTTTACCACCTTTCCTTTCCTCACCTGACCCTACCTCCCCAGCCTTCCTTATGGAATGTTCTTTTCCTGGCTGTTTGCACAGTGGGCTCCTTCAATTCCTTTCTGTCTCATTCCTTTACCCCCTCAGAGAGGCCTCCCATCCCCCTAACCTAGAGTTGCTGCCCTCACCCCTGCCTTTTATCTTGTAACCCTGGCTTTATTACTCTCCTATCCCTGGCTGACTCTGAAACTTTTCCATTCTGTTGTTTATCTGTAAGTTCTACCTTCCAACGCAGACACCTAGTCACTTTGCTTCGTCACTGTGTACCCAATGCTCATGGGAGCACCCAGCACATAGCAGGTGATTCATTAACACATATTTCTTGAGGGAATGATCCTGGTGAGGATGATCAGATTCAAGTATGGCCCTTGCTGTGCTTCCCAGGCTTAGAACTCAAGTCACATTTCTGGTGTGACAAGGGGACTTGGCTGCATGATCTTTAAGATGGAAGATTCTGGAATTCTAAGCCTCAGGAATTCAGGGCTCTAGGGAGACATGCTGACCTAAAGCAGGAGTGTGGGAGGAGGGCTGACCCTGAGCCACAGGAAAGGGAGGGTCCCTGGGTGGGGAAGAAACTATTTGGGATGAGTTCCCAAAGCTTAGCAAGCATTTAAAAGTCCCCTTCCCCATCATTCCCTGAGAAAACACGAGCTATTGTTTTAGTAGCAGGGTTGGTGCCCGGAGGGTGCTTGGGGTGAATGTCCACTTGGCAAGACTTCTGCCAAAGGGGCTCTTGTTTATTTGAGATTCAAACAAACAAAAAAAAGGCTGTCCTCTTCAAACTGTAGCTCTGGAAACCTTGTTGGGGTTTTGGGATCACGGTGGAAGATGGCAGGGAACTTTTCTGCTCTTTGTTAAACACTGAAAACACTTTGATAGAACATTATGAACACCAAAAAGCAGGAAGAAGAAAAGTTACTGAGAAACCCATCGTCATTGGGCAGGCAGGGCTGTGAGATTTTTGGCAGAGAGATTTTTGTATTTCAGAGGGAGGGTACTTTTTTTCATGCAGAGTAATTACACTGACTACTTTTTGTTTCTTGTTTTTGTAAAACCTCACTTGTTTCCAACTTTGCAGCTTCCTTTATTTCACTTAACCTTCTATCATTAGCTGGTTTGTGAATGTCATTTCATTGTTGTTTATAAATTGCATTTGAGACAACTGCATAAAATTGCTGGAAAATGGAATATCATGCTCTGTTTGACTAATCTCCAATCCTGGGATATCTGGTATTGTTTTGCATTTCTCAGTCTATCTTTCTAGCCTCATGCACCTGTTCTCCTGTCCCAGCTTTTTGCCCCAGTGGTGCTGTGTGGATTTCATGTCCCCCTCCACCTTTGCATATTCTGACTGCACTTCTGTTGTACTTCTCATCATAGTTTGTATTGAAACCTTTCTTGGGTTTATCAATTTCTGCCTGTCTTCCCGCATTCCAGAGTGTGAACAACCTTTCTGCCTGCCTGCTGTTCATTGTTATCACCCCAGGGTCCCGCACAGGGCCCCTGGAGGGGTCAAGGGAGTGTCAGGCTCATACCTTAGAGATGTTCATTCCTGGATTGTGAAAATGGGGCCTCAGCTTTCTTTGTCTTTTAACTGGTTGAGTATGTATATGTGTGGAGTGGAGACTTTATGGTGGTAGTGGGACAATGAGGAGGAAAAGACAACAGTTACCGCTACAGGCACTTGACACCCCATCTCGTCCTCCATTAATATACCCCATGCATGTGGATCCATATAACAAGGGCAGTTACTGCAGGGACCTACAGATGTCATCACGGCCAGGGTGATAGTAGGAGCAGCAGCTCTTTAATGAGCACTTACTGTGTGCTGGGCACCATGCAGTTGGTTTTCATGCATGAGCTCATTTAATCATCTTGGCAACTCCTTGAGAGAGATGCTGTCATTAATGTTATCTGTGTTACAGGTGAGGAAATTGAGGCCCAAAGAGATGTTAGGATTGCATAGATTATAAGTGGTTGAGGCAGGATAGAAATCCTAGCAGGATGGTTCTGCAGCCTGGCCCAGCCATAGCCTTGCTCCTCCCAAACACATACATGAGCCCCAGCGTGCATACAGTCAGCTGCTCAGGCCTGCAGCCATACACCTCCCACCCCCACCCACACTCTGTCCCTCTGTCCCCACGGCCATCATACGCCCTCTTACCCTTCACAGCCCCCAGGACACAGCTTCAGCCCCACAGGCAGAACTGGCTGGAGAATGTGTGCTGTCACCATTCCCTGTCATATGTGTACTTGACCCTGGGCATCTTCCTCATATGCCTTGGTACCCCCAAATACACACCTCATACCCCCCTGACCACCAATGAACCTGCTGTTTGGGCACACATACACTGTGTGTCTCCCCACACCCATCTCATGCACGTGTGCACCCACGTCAGCTGCAGCCCTGGGTTGTGGTGTTGGGTTAGGGCTGCAGAACCACTGCTTCCAGCTTGGCCTGGCCCTGGTGTGAACAGGCAGCTTCTGGAGTGTCAACACGTGTGACACAGCAGGTGCTGGCTCATGCCCTGGCCTTGCCCTTCCTTGAAGGGTGGAGTGATGGTGGCCCTGTGGTTCCCCAGCCTGGTGGCTGGGCAACATTAAGAATGCCCTGCTTTCCTCGTCTGTTTGATGGGGCCCTGAGCTTGGTGGTTGAGTCAAATACTGAGCTAGCCCTTCTCACCCAGCTGGGGACACTGAGGCTCAGGCCACAGAGCCATGGTCAGAAGCCAGGACCAAAGGTCTCCCCTTGACCACAGCACGACACCAGTGGCCCCAGGCTGGCTAAGGCAGTTCTTGTCACTCAGGGCTCCTCCGGGGACCTACCCTTCCTTATTTTTAGGGTTGTCCCCTCTGTTCCTTCCTGCCAGTCCAGTAGAGCGGTTCAGGCTTTTGGCTCTGGAATTTGACAAAATGAGTGACCTTGGACAAGGCAGTTCAGTTAATCTCTTTCAGCCTCAGCTTCCTCCTTTCTGAAGGGGGAAAAATAATAAACCTGTAGTCACCGGGTAATCGTGAGGAGTCAAGGGGCAATCTCTGTCCAGAGTTTATTTTAGAGCTGAGGATGTGCATAGTAACTCCTATGGAGTTAAGGCTTGTTACTTCCTCTGATGTGGGGATTCGGGGACTGGGGCTTGCCCGCTCCCCTCTTGTTTGTCTCCTCCTGTCCCCTCCTTGGGGTGGTCACATCAGTAATTTTGGGTTTAGGCCTGGCAACCCTTCCCTGCCCCCCACACAGTAGGCAGGACGTGATTTATGCCTGCACTGGCGGACACCGCCCTTGGCATAACTGGCCCCACCTGAAGCCTGAGAGGTTGTCTCTGGGGATTAGAGATGTTGCTTTCAGGGAGTGGGGGCGGAGGTTAGAGTTTGCACCCTGCAGGAGCTGAGTGGCTCCTAAAGGGCTGGATTCTTAGCCCAGTCCGCCTCAAAGGTCTGTGCCAGGAGACAGGAGTCTTAACTTGGAGCATTCGTGTTTGGCTAGTTGGTGCTGGGCTTTTATTGGGGGACAAGATCTTAGATTGAGGAAATAGACCTACGTGTGCTTGTAGATTTTTGTCTCTGTTCTTGCTGACTTCTGAAAGCACTGGATATCTTCCTCTGCTAGAACCACTGCCAGCCCTGTCTTGTTTATAACTGTATTTCCATTTCCTAGTACAGCACCTGGCACACAGTAGGAAACGGGTAATGGTTTTATCAATCAATAACACAACACCAAGTTCTTTTCCATGTACATTCTTAGTAAATCTGTCAGCTCCTGTTGTATGTAGATAGAATTATTAACCCATTTGACTGGCAGGGAAACTGAGGTTTGGGAAGTTAAGAAACTCTCCCAAGCTTACAGAGGTAGGATTTGAATTTGAGCCTATGCACTGTGAACTGCTACCCAAAACTCTCTCTCCAACTGAGATGGTCACTTGCTAGGTGCTGATCTTTAAGCAGCCATCTCTGCCTTTCCTTCTACCTGCCTTGAAGCCAGTAGTTCTCACCTAGGTGCACAGGACAAAGGATGCTGACATGTGAGATGCCCTCCCCCAGGAGTGGGAGACTCATCCTGGCAGGCAGGCGGTAACTCCACCCTCTCCCACTCAGGAAAGCAGATCAGAGTTCTGGGGAGTCAGGGTGAGGGAGGTGATTCTGGGAGAGCCCCAAACACACTCTCATGGTGGCTTTAGAGTCCTACAACATCTCCCATTTCCCCCTCTCCAGACTCAACATGCTGCTTTTCTCCACAACAGCTGCAGGAACAAAAATTGCTATTCTTTCCATGACCCAAACTCTTTTCTGACTCTAGACTTCATAGTTTTCCCTTGGCCAGCTCCCTACAGCTGAAATGTCACTCCTCCAGGAAGCCTTTCTTGATTACCTGATCTGCGGGGCCCAACTGTGATTCACATCACAGACTCTGTTCCCTTTACTTCCCTTGTCACATGCTGTCATCTTTGTCTTGGCATTTTGTCTTATTCATTGCTTTCTTTTCTACTCCCATTCCCCTGGCTGTAAACTCCATGTAAACAGGGATGCTGCCACATGAGTTCATCAGTGTCTTCCCTGTCACCAAACAAGAAGTATGACCCACAAAAGGTCCATAAATCTCTTATATAAATCAATAACAATTATATAAATCGATAACAAAGCAACTTTTGTTAATTTAGCAAGTGCAAGCATTAGAACTTCATATCGTGTTGATAGTTGGTGGTTTGCTGACACATTCCAAAAGAGAGTGTGTCTCACCGTTGTGTCACACCTTAGAGAAGAACTGGCATTCTGAGCCAGTCCATCCCTTGTGAGTCAGTGATTCTAGGAACTAGAGGTGTCACAGGTTGGGCTCCCCTAGAAGCAGAGCCTGTGTCAAGGTTGCCAGGGCTGGGTTTAGTGCGGTGGCGGTGCACCACTAGGGTGCGCTAACGAGTGGGTTGCCTTTACTTACCTGTGCTGGTGCCCTTGGGAGACTGCAGAACACACCTCTGAATTGTCCTGTCTGTGTGATAGGGAGCCCCTGGGCATTTATCTTGTAGTGGCAGAAGTTATTCACCATTGCCAAGAGGATTTAGATGCACTCCAACAGCATTTGTTAGAGCAAGCTCTGCCCCTGTACTGCCTCCTGGTGTTCGGGTGCTCCACAGGGTGGCTGTGGCTTGGGTGAACCAGAGCATGAACTCAGAGGCATAAGTGGTATTTTGTTTCCACTTCCGCCTGAGAGATCCAAGGCTGGTTGCAGGAAGGTGGTTCTTTGGGTACAAGAGGATCTCTGTGCTCAGAGAGGACATTTTGGAAGGTTCAGCACTTTTTAAGTATGAGTTTTGTCATAATCAGGGCTCTTGTGTGCTGAGCACCCATGGTACACACTCTCCAGGCCTCTTTGTTTCCTTGTGTGCTTTGGGACTGGGGGGTGGCTGGCGACAAAGCCCTCCTCCTGCTTCCTCACTACTTTCTTGCACATAGGCAGAAGCCAAACAGCATAGTTGAACAGGCTTCTTTCCCATTCCAGTCTCTCTAAATAAGGAATAATAATACCATTAATGAGGACAATAGTTGATGCACTTCCTATATATGATCTCATTTAACCTCCACAAAAATGTGTGACATACCTGCTGTTGGTTCCATTTTATAGGTGAAGCTGAGGCTCAGAGAGGTGGAGTGAGCTGCCCAAGGTCACTTGGGTGGAGGTGGAGGTGGCGGTGGCTGACTCTGAAAGTCCCCTCTGTGAATGGTCATATGGAGGGACACAGACAAGGCCAAGAGACCAAGGGCTCCTGGCTGCCAGTCCTGTGTGTCATCCACTGACCACGTCATTTTCTGGGTTCTTAACTGATGATTATGCGGGGCAAAACTAGGGTCTGGGTGAACTGAGGGTGGGTGGAATTCATCTGAATTTAGGAGATTGTATAGTGTTTCTCCAGTAAGGTCAGGGGAGGGGTTTGAAATGACTCCACAGGGAACTGTCCCCTGTCTGTGCAGGTGGCTCTTCTCAGTGCTAATGATTGGGCAGCATGTCTCAGTGGATGGCTCTGTCTGGACTCAGGGGACATCACAGAGCTTAATTGTTGGCTGCTGACAAACAAAGTTTGGATCCTTCTGTGTATTTTACAGAGATAAAAGTAAAGGGTGTTGGGAGCCAGAGAATAGACCTTCCTGACACTGATACACACCCCTGATGGGTTCTGTCTTCCCTTGCTGTGGGTTCCTGGAATGTTCTGAGTGGGTCACTGGAATCATAATTCATTTTAGGCTTACCTGAGGTCAGACAATTAAGTTTACGAACTCATACTAGAAAAAAAGGTGCTATATGCCTCATTGCTGAATATATCTACTGTCACCCTCAAAGTACTCCCCTTGACTGTCTGGTGATCATAGTAATACTCAGGTATATAGCACTTTTTCTAGGATGGGTTTGTGAACTGAATTGTCAGACCTTGTACTAGCAGCTCTGATGGCCATTCCAGAAAAAGAGCACCAATATTGCTTTGAAGGATGGCCCAGGAGGTGGTATCAGTGCGTAGCTTCCCACAGGGAGTACCTCAAACGTGACTTTAGTGATATTCAGCAGTGAGGTATATAGCACTTCTAGTTTGAGATTGTAACTTAAATATCTGACCTCATATTTGGGAGATAGTGTAGAATTCAGGAGCCTGGTTGAAAGTCTTCAATTCTGTCTAAGGTTGGGTTCCCCAGAAGCAGAGCTTGAGATAGGGTTTCTGTGGAAGTGATTGATTAGGAATATTACCCATGAGTCCCAGAGAGAGGGGCCCAGGGTGGGGGAGGGGAGGGGAGGGGAAAAGCCAGGCTTAGCCTCAACCTGGTTCCCACAGGGAGCTCTGAAGTCGCGGAGTAAGTCCGGCCTTAAGGCACGGGTAAGCAGCCCTTTGGGTCCCATGTAAGCTATGAAATACCTTGGTTTGGGGGTGGGGGGGTTTTACCAGAAGAGGCCAGCCTGTTGGAGGACAGCTCTCTTGGAAAAGGATGTCACCTAGAACTCTTAGGCAACCGTTGTAGCAGCAGGAGGTGGGTACTGTAGTCTGCAAAGGGACCTGGAGAGGGGCAGATCCAACAATGGCTCCTGTCAGTTTTAATGTTGATTCAGCCCTAATTGGCTGTGTGACCTTAGGGAAGCCACTTACGCTCTCTGGGCCCAGAATTTCACCTTCTATATACAATAAGGGTCTTCATAGAGCCACTGTTGGCCCCATTCCATTCATATCTTCCATCCAATGACTTTTTTCTCATTCAAACATTCATTTGCTTCAGCAAATGTTTATTGTGTACCTACTATGTGCCAGGCACCTTCCTAGGCTCTGAGGATAAAACAGGTAACACAACTGAAAGGATCTCTTCTCTCAGGGAGCAAGGCCAGGTCAGCAGGCATGAAACAGGGGTCAGTGTCACAAAGAAGCAGAGAGCCCTGTGAACCAAAGCCTACCTGGGATGTGGGCAGGGGCCTAGGAGGTTTCCTGGAGGAAGAGGCATTTGATTAGGGACCCTGTGCACACGGGTGTGTGTGGGGGGGTGGGACTGGCATCACTCTAAAGAAAAGAGAAGGTGATTGGCAATTCTCTGCAGGTCTTTTTTCCAACTCCAGTGGAGTTCTTCCAAATCTGGACTCCCTCCATGTTCATATATATTCTTCTGATACTTTCCCTAAGTATCCATATATTTAAACTTATACACTTATCTGGGTGAATTTATGTAAAACAAGAAATAGGATTTTTTGTTGTTGTTGGGGATTCATTGAGGGTACAAGAAACCAGGTTACACTGATTGCATTTGTTAGGTAAAGTCCCTCTTACAATTGTGTTTTGCCCCCAAAAGGTGTAGCACACACCAAGACCCCACCCTCCTCGCTCCTTCCCTTTCTCTGCTCTTCCTTTCCCCCCACTCCTTCATTCTTTCTCTCTCTGCTCTCCCCTTCCCCTACCCCCAAAGTGTCATTAAATGTCATTAATTGTCCTCCTATCAAAATTAAATACATGGGATTCATGCTTCTCCATTCTTATGATGCTTTACTAAGAATAATGTGTTCCACTTCCATCCAGGTTATTACAAAGGCTGTAAAGTCTCCATCTTTTTTAATGGCTGAATAGTATTCCATAGTGTACATATATCACAGCTTGTTAATCCATTCCTGAGTTGGTGGGCATTTAGGCTGTTTCCACATTTTGGCGATTGTAAATTGAGCTGCAATAAACAGTCTAGTGTAAGTGTCCTTATGATGAAAGGATTTTTTTTCCTTCCTCCCAGTAATGGGATTGCAGGATCAAATGGGAGGTCTAGCTTGAGTTCTTTGAGATTTCTCCATAGTTCCTTACACAAAAGTTGTATTAGTTTGCAGTCCCACCAGCAGTATAAAAGTGTTCCCTTCTCTCCACATCCACGCCAGCATCTGCAGTTTTGAGATTTTGTGATGTGAGCCATTCTCACTGGGGTTAGATGGTATCTCAGGGTGGTTTTGATTTGCATTTCTCTAATAATTAGGGATGATGAGCATTTTTTTCATATGTTTGTTAGCCATTCGTCTGTCTTCTTTAGAGAAGGTTCTATTCAAGTGTCTTGCCCATTGATACATGGGATTGTTGCTTTTTCATGTGGATTAACTTGAGTTCTCTATAGATCCTACTTATCAAGCTTTTGTCTGATTCAAAATATGCAAATATCCTTTTCCCATTGTGTAGGTTGTCTGTTTGCTTTGGTCATTGTCTCCTTAGCTGTACAGAAGCTTTTTAGTTTAATTAAGTCTCATTTGTTTATTTTTGTTGTTGTTGCAATTGCCATGGCAGTCTTCGTCATGAAATCTTTCCCCAGGCTGATATCTTCCAGTGTTTTTCCTGTGCTTTTTTTCAGGATTTTTATTGTTTCATGCCTTAAATTTAAGTCTTTTATCTATCTTAAATCAATTTTTGTGAGTGGAGAAAGGTGAGGGTCCAGTTTCAGTCTTTTACATGTGGATATCCAGTTCTCCAGGCACCATTTATTGAATAGGGAGTCTTTCCCCCAAGATATGTTCTTCATTGGTTTATCGAAGATTAGATGGTTGTAAGATGTTAGTTTCATTTCCTGGTTTTCTATTCAATTCCACATGTCTATGTCTCTATTTTTGTGCTATGGCTTTGTAGTACAGCCTAAAATCTGGTATGGTGATACCCCCAGCTTTGTTTTATTACTAAGAACTGCATTAGCTATAGTGGTTTTTTTCTGGTTCCATATAAAACACAGAATCATCTTTTCCAAATCTTGAAAATACAATGTTGGAATCTTAATAGGGATGACATTAAATAGGTAGATTGCTTTGGGAAGTGTAGACATTTTAACAATGTTGAGTCTTCCCAGCCATGAGTATGGTATGTTCTTCCATTTGTTAACATCCTCTGCTATTTCCTTTCTTAGGATTTCATAATTTTCTTTATAGAGGTACTTCACCTCCTTTGTTAGATATATTCCTAGGTATTTCATTTTCTTTGTGGACATTGATTTTATATCCTGAGACATTACTGTATTTTTTGATGACTTCCAGGAGTCTTGTGGTTGAGTCTTTGGGGTTCTCTAAATAAAGGTTTAGACACGCGCCATGATTAACAGTGGTCAACCACTCAGTAAGTTAGCAGACCTTCTAACATCAGAGTGGCAGGAGACCCACTGAGCTCAGGGCAGGTATTCTGGCAAATTTGGGGTCAAAACATCCTCATGACTGAGACCCATGGGAAAAAGAGCTAGTAGTAGACAGAAAAATGCCCTCCAGAGGTACAGATCCTAATCCCAAAACCTGTGAATATATTACCTTATATAGCAAAAGGGGCTTTGCAGGGATGATTAAATTAAGGCTCATGAAATGGGAAGATTATCCTAGATTACCCAGCCCCAGTGTCACCTCAAGGGCTCTTATAAGAGGAAGGCAGGAGGCTCAGAGTCACAAAGAGAAAATGTATGACAGAAGCAAGAGATTAGATGAACCTGATCTAAAGCAGAAGAATGTGGCAGCCCTCAGACACTGGAAAAGGAAAGGAAATGGGTAGTCCTTAGAATGGTGTTTTTCAACCTTTTTTTTTTATCTCACAGCACACTTGAACTATAGTTAAACTTCTGTGATACACTTGAATTATGTTGATTAAAAGAAAAAAGAGTAAAACAAAAAATATATTTACTGTGCTCGGAACTTCTTTCAAAAATAATTTAATTAATGATCTTTAAAAATTTTCATAGAGCCCTTCTAAACCTTTGTTTATCTACCCATAAAATGGGCTGAAGAGTACTGTCCACCCCAGGAGGGGCATTAAAGGTATTAACAGGCTTCATGCATATAGTGCCCTTGGCACATTGCCCAGCACTCAGGTAGCTTATACAGCAACTGGTGATGCTTTGAGGATGAACATTGTGGGATCCAGAGTGGCGCCACCTGAGTTCAAATCCTGACTCTAGTCCTACGTGGGCCAGTTGCTAAACCTCCCTGGTTGTCTTGGGGCCTAATTGTGAGAGTGACTCAGAGGGCGGGTTAGATGGGGAAGTTCATGTCATGTGCTATCATGACAAACATTAGTGCTCAGTTAGTGTTGGTGATGTGAGGATGGTACTTACTCACACCAGGCATTCCAAGGGCCCAGCACTTACAGATCGAAGGACAAAGCAATCCAATAAACTGGGAACAGTTCACTGAGTTCTCTTTCTGGCAGTTAGGGCAGGTTGTTTCTTTAGCTGCGTGAAGGCCCAAGTTCTGTGCCAGGAGTGGGCCTGTTGTCATGCCCCAAGGCTGGCAGTGCTGCGCCCTGACAGGTTTATAGGGGGTTGGGGAGCCCTGCATGTCACAGGGGGAGGAGGAGCCATCTGGTCGCCTGAAGGGTGTGGGAAGCACAGTTCTCCTCCTTGGAAAACCAGGAGAAGACTTGTCAGCCATCTACTGTGGGTTATTGGCATGGAGAGCAAAGAAATGGGAAGGATGGGTGGGGTGGGGTGGGGTGGATGCTATGCAGAGACAGACCTGGGGCTGTTCACATCGCTGGGACGTGGGTTCTGTCTCAGCCACCCTTGGAGGCTTTTCATACACCCTGGAGTAGGAGGATACTCTTGGTGTTGACATTTCTTGGTACTCCCCTTCCTTCTTTTAAATTAAGACCTGTGAGGTGACAAGTTGGCATGGATCAAAAGCCAGACTTGTAAACAATATCCACTTACCCTGTTGCCCTTCCTTCCCCTCTCTCTAGCTGTGAAACTGGGGTGCATAAAGGTAGACTCCTCTGAGTAACTGTTTCTCTTGGTTTTTTTCATTAGAGGGCTAGTCCTTCTTAAAATTCAGACAATCCTCTTGCCTGCTGTAAAATCCCACCAATGCACAAATACCCCTTGGAGTCTTTATGTTCTATTTACTCACACATTCATTTATCATGTGTTCATAGAAACCTACTATGTGTCAAGTCTGTTGGCAGATGTTTTCCATGTACTTTCTCCTTTTATCCTCACACACCTCTGAGGTAGGTGTCAGAACTTGCTCATAAACTGAGCTTCAAGAGATGACTTGGCTCCTCAGAGGCACCACACAGCCACCATGTTCACTCAGAAGACATGGTATCCACTTAATCAATTTGTGGAAAAACTCCATGTCTTTTAGGAAGTATGGTTTAAACAAGTATGTTTTTATTATTATTATTTTTTTATTTGAGACAGAATCTCACTATGTTGCCCTAGGTAGAGTGCCGTGGCATCACAGCTCACAGCAACCTCAAACTCTTGGGCTTAAGCAATTCCTTTGCCTCATTCTCCCAAGTAGCTGGGACTACAGGCACCTGCCACAGTGCCTGCCTATTTTTCTATTGCAATTGTCATTGTTGCTTAGCTGACTGGAGCTGGATTCAAACCTACTAGCCTCAGTGTATGTGGCTGGCGCCATAACCACTGTGCTATGAGTGCTGAGCCGATTATTTTTTTCATTAAAAAACACAGAGGGTAGCAGTTCATAGTTCATGTTGTCAAGGCCTTTTCCATGTCACAATCCCCAGAGTATTGGCTTGCGGTCTCTTGGTCCCAAGGTGGTTGTCATGGCATCAGACATCACATCCTCATTTCAGGAAGAAGGGGAGGCAACACAATAAACCATATTTGCTTCTATTTGTAAAGCAAAAGCCTCCTTAGATATCTTTCCTATTTCCTCTAATGTTCTTATAGATAGTAATTCATGCTCAGAACTGGGTCACATGGCTACTTCTAGGTGCAAAGGAAAAAAGCAAATGTCTGACTTATTAGAAAGGAAGGAAGCTGCCTACATCTTAACTTTAGTTGATTCTGATACCATGTTCTTCCCTCTTTACTAGTAATTTCCCTGTTCAAATTAAACAACAAAAAAAGCATGAACTTTTAACATGTCCACTTAACCTCTGTGCCATTATTTTATCTTTAAATGTTTCCCTTTCTCAAAAGTTAAATCAATTTATTTAAAAAGGAACCTTTTAAAATATCTCTATTGTAAACAGAAAACCAACATCCCTTGCCTTAAATAAAAAATAACAATAGATTCGGTGCCGTAGCTCAGTAGTTAGGGTGCCAGCTGCATACACTGGGTCTTATGGGTTTGAACCTGACCTGGGCCAGCTAAAGAACAATGACAACTGCAACAAAAAATAGCTGGGCATTGTGGCGGGTGCCTGTAGTCCCAGCTACTTGGGAGGTTGAGGCAAGAGAATACCTTAAGCCCAAGAGTTTGAGGTTGCTGTGAGCTATGACGCCACAGCACTCTACCGAGGGAGACATAGTGAGACTCTGTCTCAAAAAATAATAATAATAAAATAAAAAGAAAATAACAATAAGAAATTCAATACAATGAAAATAAAGTGATATTTTAAATCTATTGTTACTGCAGTCTCAGCTTGAGGCTGTTTTCTCTGTGCCAAATTGGGAGACTGGCAGATAGGGGAGAGGTAAGTATTATATAGTGTCACCAAGCAGTAACTGTCCCAAGGACTTCCAAAGGCTCCCATGAGAAAAGAAAGGAAACAGCTTTCACACAGTGTCATTAATGCAGTGCCTGGATATAAGAGCATCCTGTTACCTAAAACCATCTTGTGTCCCAGGTGGGTGGCATCCTCCCTCTGGGGAGCTCATGCCTATTCTGTTCTGCCTTACCTGTGCCAGGCATTTAGTAGGTTCTGGGAGGGGGGATCTCAGACTGAGGGTGTCTATGCCGTGGGTGGGGTATGGCAGTGGATGTAAATCTTGCGAGGGAGAGAACCTCAGGCTTATCTCTGACACGAGGCATTTTGATCAGGTTAATTGCCCAAGAAAGTTGGAAGTCACTTTGGCATGGGAAATCAGCCTAGGATTTTTAGAAGAGGCCTCATTTAAACTTCTCTAAAAGGATGGGTGAGATTCAGGCAAATAGGAATTGTGCTGTGAGTGAAAGGGTCTCCATGGAGAAGGAGAAGGATGAAAAGAACATTCAATTAGAGCATCTGAGAATATAGATCAAGGCCTGAGGTATAGACTTGTTTAGTTTTAGGGTGGGGGCTTTGAATACCTTGCCCAAGGCAAGGGATGTGGGAGCTATTTATGATTTTATAGTTGAAGAGAGACATGAGCAGGCATAGTCCTTGGGTCAGCATAAGCTAATTCCTTCAGAAATCTACTTGCACTAGGAACTATTATTATTATTTTTCTGAAATGTAATATGTACTTCTCAGGCTCCCTAAGGAGAGAGCATGTTGTGTTCACATTTTTCTGAGTCCAGCATTGTGCTGCTGCGTTTTATGCTGAACTGAGCCTTGGAGTTGAGTTTCCTCTGCTCTCTTGGAACATTAGTTCCAGGGCTGGTCTTCCTTCCTGCTCTCTCATCTAACGCCAGGCCGGACACAGTCTCCAGGCTGGTCCCAGACTTACTTCTCTCCCTGAGTTGTTCTAATTGTGCTTAGAAACCTTCTGGTTAAGTTTGTGATGATCCTTCTAAAAGTGGAGCCAGTAAAACTCTTTAAGTGAGGGCAGGGCCTGGTTTATTGTTCATTAGACATTTTTATTGGGTATGCCCCAGGGGAGAATTTGAAAACCCTGAGCTCTGAAGCTTTGAATTGAGTCAGCATGGGAAGTCTTTCCCTAAGATGTGATTCTACATCTATTCAAAGTTCTAGAATAGATATGTATCTTTTGAAACAGATAGCCCACTTCTAGGTAAAATTTATGTTGGGAAAATAAATAGCATGTGGGTATTTATTGCAGTATTGGTTTTAATGTTCAACTTTTGGGAAGATGGACCCTTAAAGATCCTGTAGTGAGGGATGGATTTTCTAATAATGAGATATTCATATAATGGACTACCATAAAAGTGTTAGAAACCGCTGTACAGAGTGTATGGCTATTGATGTAAAAGATGTTCATAGCATGGTTTGAAATTAAGCAACAAAATAAGTTTATACATAACATACATGATCTGATTTCATTTAAATTCTGATCCCAAGTTCCTATTTGCATTGGAAATGCCTAGGTTTCTGGACATCAGAATGCTAATAGTGGCGGTTGGCTGTAGGTGGTAGGATTTAGGATTTAGGATTATTAAAAATACTCTTCTCTGTATTTTTGAGCTTTCTGTATTTATCATGTAAGACATGTGAAGAGGTCAAATCATAGCCAGAATATTGTAAGAGTTTTGAATATTTGAAAGAGGACGATGTCCCAATCTTGGGGGAGTCTAGTCTCCCAGAGGACAAACTTGGTTACAGTCTAGAGCAGGGATCAGCAAACTTATTCTTTAAAGAAATGTAGTAAATATTTTAGGCTTTCTGGGCCCTATGGCCTGACTATTCAACTCTTGTCATTAAGAGAGAGTGATAGATAAAGGCTCTTGAAAGAAGCCGTAGATAATACATAAACAAATGGGCATGGCTGTGTTCCAGTAAAACTTTATTTACAAAACCAAGCAATGGGGCTGGGTATGGTGGCTCACACCTGTAATCCTAGCATTCTGCGAGGCTGAGGCATGTGGATTACCTGAGCTCTGGAGTTGGAGACCAACCTGAGCAAGAGGGAGACCCCATCTCTAAAAGTAGCCGGGCATTGTGGCAGGTGCCTGTAGTCCCAGCTACTCAGAAGGCCGAGCCCAAGAGTTTGAGGTTGCTGTGAACTATGATGCCATGACTCTCTATCTATGGTGACAGAGTAAGACTCTGTCTCCAAAAATAAATAAATGAATGACTAAAACAACAACAACAAAAGAAGCAATGGTTCAGGTTTGCTTGTGGACTCGTTTGCCAATTTCTGATCTAGAGAAGAATAAGAAAAGAAAGAAAACGCAGTTTGTTAATGGTTTGAGTGAGTGGTCAGCTAGTCCCCAAATAGCACAAATTGTAGGAAGGAACAGGCCAATGAAATTGAAAAGGCGGATGTTTAAACTGAGGGCTAAAAATAAGTTATATCATTCTTTCTCCACATCAGCAAGTGCACCTGGGCAAGGGATGTTGGGTGAGACAGTTTGGATTATGCTTTGGAGGGTATAAAAGGCAAACCAGCATATTAGAGGTTCTGAAAAGTCATGCTAGAAACAGCCTTGCTTGTCATCGTTGATCTCAGCTTTTCTCAAACTCTTTGAATACACCACAAAATGTTTTCGTGGGTGTGGGTGTGTCCTTCCTGCTCACATCTGATAGTCCAGGGAAAGTTTGAGGAAAGCTGTCCCCCGGACTCCAAAGTTGGCAATGTCAGATGTAGTGAACTCTAAGGATGAAATTTATACACTGAAGTCAAGATGATGCTAATTAAGGGAATTCTTACAAAAATAGTGCACACTCAATATGAAACTTTGCTCTGACTGATACCCCTGTCATCAGGGGAGTAAGAATTTTATTTAGCCCTTTAACAATCCTTTAGTGAGCAGTGATTGTTTTTTAAGGAATCATGGGACCATGTGATTTACAACATGCCTCCCAGAATCCAGAAATTTGGTCTCCATGGGGGATGTATCAGCTGCACAGAGAAGTGGAAAATGCAGAACCAATGAGCCTTGGGGTTAAGCCAAGTCAGAATCACACTCTTTAAAATGATGGGGGATTTAGCAACCTCTCGTTCACCCTATGTTTCTGAAGCCCAGAGTAAGAGAGGGACTCACCCAAGCTGTCACTGCTGGTTAGTAGAGATGCTGAGACACAAACTAGGGTGATGGACATAGAGTCTATTTTTATGAAATATCCAGACATGGGGGATCCATAGAGAATAAAAGAAGATTAGTGGATGCCAGAGGCCAAGGGAGAGGAGAATGGGAGTGAGTACTTAATGGGTATGGGATTTCCTTGGGGGTGACAAAAATGTTTTGGAATTAGATAGCGGTGGAGGTTGCACAATATTGTGAATTTACTAGATGTCACTGAACATTGAAATGGTTGAAATAGTGAATAGTATGTTATGTGATTTCCACCATAATTTTGAAAAAAGTTGGGTGATAGAATATTTATTGTGTGAACCTGGACACCTTAGAGAATGAAGAGACCATCTCAGGTCAATGAAAATGTGTAATCACCCTGACTAAAAACCACATCCTGCCCTGACTTGTAGGCAAATGATTTTTCCTTGTGGGTGCTGACAGGTTGCAACTTTTGTGGCATTTCAAATGCTTATGAGTCCTGTGTTATTTCAAGTATGAAATACTTGCATTTCATATGTTATGTTATGACCAGGGGTGCATTCTTGCTGCAGTTGGATACATAACACCGTGAGGGACATCTTTGTTCAAATAGCTTTCCTTTTGTACTATTTCCATAGGATAAGTTTTTAGAAGTGAGATTACTGAGTTAAAAGTAAATGTGGGGTTTTTTTTGGTGGAGGGAGTGAGGAGATAGGAGGAAAACACTTGATTTGGAATCAGAAGACCTCTCCCCCTTACTTGCTTTGGGACTGGGATCTGGCTGTTTCTGGGCCATTGAGCAGTGATAATAATTCCAACAGCACAGGTGTATTGCAAGGATTAGTGAGAGAAAGCAGAAGAGACACAACATCACTTAGTTGTGATGTTGCACTTAGTTGTGAGAAGGCACTCAGTATGGTGCCTGGCTCTCCTCGGGAGGGGGGGTGTCTCAAAAGATGTTAGTTGAAAGTGAATATTGCATTTGTTTTTATAACTCAACATTGTCCCAGGGAGGATGAGCAAACCCATTTTCCATACCTGCCCCTGCACTGGATATTATCGTTTTCTTTTCGCAGGGATGTTTTCCCTTCAGGTGCTTTTTTTGCACATTCTAATGCCTATTATGGTGTCAGACTCTGGGATACAGCTGTGGGGCCTTCTTGTGTCAGGAGCTTACAGTTTAGTGGAGGACACAAAGATAATCACCACCCTGACCCTGGTGCTGGGCAAGGAGGAAGCACGGGGAGCACAGAGGAGGCACCTGAACCAGCCCTGGGGTAGGGAAGTCTTCCTGGAGGAGGTGGGCTTGTGGTGATGAGAATTGAGAAATGAGTAAAGACTAACCAGGCCATGAGGAAATGGCAGGGCAGAGATGTGAAGCTGAGGAAGAGCATGATGGGTTTGGGGTTCATTCTGCTGAAGTATGTGAGTGTGTGTGTGAGACATCAGAAGGGTGGTGTCAATCATCTGCAGAGATAAAGAGGCTCTGGGACCCACCAGTTCTTAGAGAAGGAGTTTGATCTTTACCTCTCAGGGTAAAGGAGGGCAGCGGAGAAGAGACATCCTGGTGCTTGCATGTTCCCAAACCACTCAGGCTGCTGCTAGCGATCCTCCTGCCTCAGCCTCCCAAGGAGCTGGGACTGGAGGCACCTGCCACAACATCCTGCTAATTTTTCTATTTTTACTAGAGATGGGTCTCACTCTTGCTCAGGCTGGTCTTGAACTCCTGAGCTCAGGCAATCCACCTGACTCTGATTTTAAATTTTCCTTCTCAGTGAAACGTTCTCTGGTCACCCAATCAGTCTCAAATTCTGTCCTTTCTTGTCACTTATTTAACCTTCTAAATATTTTACTTATTTATGTTGTTTATTTTCTTTTCTTAGTCTTCTTGAACCTCTCTATGGAGAACAGAGGTTTCTGTATGTTTTGTTCACTGCTGTGTCTTCAGTGCCTGGCACATAGTAGGTACTCAATATTTGTGTACTGGAGGAAGACAGGGAGAAAGGGACTATGGCTGCAGCCACGGGGATAGGGATGAGAGGATGCTTGTGCACCAAATGACACTTGGCATTTTGGTTGGTCCCTTTCTTTCCGGGGACTGTGGGTGGATAGATTGCATGTGTACCACAGCCCTGCTCCTTGGGGAGGACGCGAGCATGTACTTTGCCAATCAATCCATTCTTGGCACTTCGCACAGTGCATCGCACAAGATGGGTTTGCGCTGTTGTGGGGCCAAGGTTATGTTCCAGAAGATGCTGGAAGGTGTCAGGACCAGCCCACACCCCTCACCAGATGGTGGCATTCCCGGGAGGCGGCAGCCAGAGACAGCTGAGTGAATGGCTGGTGAGCTCTCAGATTGGATTGAAGGGTGTAGTTATGAAAGAGCCTCAGCAGCTGTTAGAATGAATCAACGCCTCTGAAACTGGGAGAAAAGCTGCCAAACGGTTTGGTTTTGAATGGAAGTGCTTTCTTTCTTGTGGATCGCCCAGGAGACTGCGAGCTTCATGGCTGCACCCCCTAGCACCAAGCATAGAGCTTGGTGTTTTGGAGGGAGGCAGGAAGTTTTTGCAGAAGGAGGGTGAGAAGGATGGAAGAATGAAAGCTTGCGATGATGCCTCTGTAATCCCAGCACCTGTTGCTCTGAGTGATTGCCTTCTCAGACAAATTATATATGTATATATATGTGTGTGTGTATATATATATATATATATATATATTTTTTTTTTTGTCTGCGTGAAAATGGCAGAAAACGGGAATTTTAAACTTTGCAAATAATTCCTGGGAGATCAAGCTTATGGAGTTGGCAGGCTCAGCAAATGAAAAAAAAATATTCATGGCTATCCCCATTGCTTATGATTGTACTGATGTCTTCTCTTTCCTGGTCCAACACAGCTTCCACCTCCAAGATAAAGGCCTTGTTCGCTGTCTGTCCCACATGCTGATATCCATAATGAGACACATGTGTATATATAAGTGTGTGTGTGTACGTATGTCCATAGATATATATTCACTCACGCACACATATACGTACACACATACATATCAGAGATTGCTTAGACTCTGTTTACCTTCTTTCCTGGTTTTGGACGCAGCGCTCATCAAATACACTATTTAAAAAATTGAGCCAGTATACCTAAGGAATAAATAGCAGTTGCCCTCTGTGTGACTGGGCTTCCAATGTATTTGGAAGAGACTAGCATCTAGTAAGTCAAGCATGACATATGGGATACATGTAAAGTTTTAAAGCCTGTAGTTAAATTTGTTTCCTTGTATTGTAGCACAGGTTAAATGAAAGCCTGAGAATCATGGGTTTCTAGGGTTGGGGAGGACTTTAAATTATTATTCAACCATCAGCTATGGTGGTTTAAAAACTTCTTTTGCGGGTGGCGCCTGTGGCTCAGTGAGTAGGGTACCGGCCCCATATACCAAGGGTGGCAGGTTCAAACCTGGCCCTGGCCGAACTGCAACAAAAAAATGGCCGGGTCTGGTGGTGGGCACCTGTAGTCCCAATTGCTTGGGAGGCTAAGACAAGAGAATGGCCTAGGCCCAGGTGCTGGAGGTTGCTGTGAGCTGTGAAGCCGTGGCCCTCTACCAAGGGCGACAAAGTGAGACCCTGTCTCTAAAAAAAAAAAAAAAAATTCTTTTGCTTTCCTTTATGTATTAAGCTATTAATTGATTCATATTTATGTACCAGGCATTTGCTAGTCATGCAAAATGGCAACCCTAGAGGTAGACAAGATATAGAGCAGGTTACAGGTTGCAGAGGCAGTACTCTATTTGAGAGGGATATGCACCAAGATTTACTTTCCTTATTTTTCTTGTCATTCCTCCTTTCCTTCCATGCAGAATAGGCACTGAAGTGGGTTCAAGGAAAAAGGGGGGTGACATTTGTGGGCCATTGATCCTAATTCAATAATGGTTGCCTTGCAACCATTATTGAATTAGGATCAATGCCACACAGAGAGGCTTTCCTTCCCCTTGTGGGCAGACAGCTCCCAAGACTGTGAGGTCAGTGTGGTCACAGCAGGTGTCTGAGTGTGGCCTATCCTAGGGTGCTGCTCCTCCATGTGGTCCACTGGGACTGGTGTGGGTCCCTTGGTGGGCATTGGTGGGTTGAGCTTCCACCTGAGCAGTTCCCCACTCTTCCGTTCTGTCATTCATTAGGCACAGCCAGAGTAACTCACCTTATGTTCCAGATTGCACAGTGTCATTTGCTGTGTGACAAGTGTGGTCACACTATTTCACCATTCGTGTATTCACTCAACATTTATTTATTCACTCGATGCTTTTGTATTTGGTGCTGTTATGAACTATGATATGTATTCCCCAGTGTTGTACTTGCTTGTACATGTGTGCTTCTTGTAGAAGACTGTGAGTTCCCTGGGTGTGGGGGCTCTCTCACTGCTTCTCACTTAGCTTTGTGTATGTGGTAGGTGCCCCATAAACATGTCCCAGAGAAAGGGAAAAGATTTTTACTGAACACCTACAGTGGACTCAGCACTATTTATGCACACATATATTAAGGCTACATAATTAAAAAGCTGAAAGGAACTTAAGTTTTATTAGCTGGCGGAGATGCTAGCGGATGCATTTGGAGCTTGAGCGCTTTTGTACCGTCTGTTCATATATTACTGGATCTCTGAAACCGAGGCTGTCCTGTGCCTCCCCAGACCTGCTGAAGCTCAGCCTGCTGGAACCAGCCTGCCTCTCCTCGCCTGCTCTGCCATGGGAGTGTGCTGACACCCCCATCCATGATGAGATGTGACACCGCTGGCTTTACCTAGCAGTCACGCCCCCCTCCCCAGGGCCTGCTGGCTCAGGTAAGTGGGTGCTTGAGATGAGCTCAGGAGTTGGAGTGTCTGGGGGTGGGAGGGTACCTATGGATTCTGCCAGGAAATTTTGTCACTGTACTTTGAATCCTGTCATTGTCCTATGTCTCATGTCTGGGCTACATATATGTCCCAGAGCAGGATTTCAAGAGGTCACCGAAGCCGGCTCTAGAGGTGACTAGCTCTGATTCCAGATGGGATTTTGGAGGCTTAGAACTCTGCCTGGGGTCTTTGCCGACAGAAATTCTCCAGTTCTCAGATGCTCCATATCTGTTCCTTTATTCTGCCTCTAACTGAGTCTAGACAGTGTTCTGCGGCTTGGGGAGATGGAATCTGTTAGCACTATTGAGTATGTAAGGGAGGGAGCATATCAAAATCTGTCTGCCTTTCTTTCCTGGAGGCTGCTGAGTGAGTCAGAGCTGGGGGAGCAGTGTGGGGCCTCTAGGAGGGGAAGCGGAAGCCTTACACTTCACTAAAATACCTTCCCGTCTTGTGGTCCCTCTAGATCAGTTGTTCTCAACCTTCCTAATGCCGTGACCCTTTAATATAGTTCCTGTGGGTTGCGACCCACACGTTGAGAACCATTGCTCTAGATGGTGGCTGGTTGGCAGCAGTTTTACAGGGAGGGAAATCACTGGAGTGAAGAGGACCTGGGTGTCAAGAATAAGGACTAGTCTGGCACCTTGCAAGATAGTAATAAAAAATAACCTTTAAACAGGTAGAGCTGTGTGGGTCATGGAGCTGAGGTCAGGTTTCAGCTGTGTGACAGTAAGCAGGCCTGGTGACCTCTCTGGGCCTTTTCCCCACACCTCCCTAAGGGAGATGACACTCCTACCTTTTGGGTTGTATGAAGATTAATGAAGAGGAAGGGGTCTTGTTTGGAGAGAACAGATCTCATGGCTAGATGAAAAGGGGCTTAGGCCCTAAGCCGCTGCAAAACAGGGGTGATCATTGTACCCACCTCATAAATTTATAAGGAGGAGACGATTTATAAAATACCCAAAGCACCTGGCTCAGCTCGAGGTCTCACTCATGCTAAGCCATCATTGTTAGCTGTCACTTTTCTTATTAAAAATATGAAGGCTGGATGTTGTGTCTGTAATTGTATCTCAGTGCTTTTGAGAGGCTGAGGCAGGAGAATCGCTTGAGCCCAGGAGTTCAAGACCGTCTCTCTGTGAGTAACACAGTGAGAACCTATCTCTACAAAAAATAAAAAAAAAAAAAAATAGCTGGACGTGGTGGTATGAGCCTGTAGTCCCAGCTTCTTGGGAGGCTAAAGCAGGAGGATCCCTTGAGCCCAGGAGTTTGAGGCTGCAGTGAGCCATGATGGTTCCACTGCACTCCAACCTAGGTGATGGAGCAAGACCCTGTCTCTAAAAGTAAATAAAGAAGTAAAGTTTAAAACAGCGATATAAAGGCAGCCAGCATAAAAGTAAGTGTTCCACAGAAAGGAACCTAGAGGCAAACAAGTAACAACAGCAAATTTAGTGAGAAAAATGAGATGACATTTTTAAATTTTTTAATGGCATCTGCATGGGTCAGGGAGAAAAGAGACCAAGCGACTGACTGGTTGAGGCATGTGCTCTGCCGCCACTCACCCTCCTTGTAACTCCAGGGACTGCTGCTTTGGGTAGCTGTGGGAGCTGTCATGGTCACTTACGTGCTCTGTGGTTGTTGCTTGGCACAGGGATGCCTGATGTGAGTAGACTCTGCTACAGGGCTGTAATTAGGGTGGCAGCAGTGAGGGACTGTGAGGATGCTCCCACTGGAGCTTATGCCAGGAGCATGTGTGATCTGGGTTCCAACCTTGACTTCCCCTCTTGCTTCCCGAGCAACTCCAGGCCAGTTACTTCACCCAGGTGAGCTGGTTTCCTTATCTGTATGCCAGAGACAATCACTTGTTATCATAAGAACTGGCCTCAAGATTAGCTAAGTTGGGAAAGTCCTCTAGCCAATGTTGGTGCCTCTTCCACACCCTTTGAGCTGGAACAAACTTCAGAGACAGCTGTTTACTCCACTCCTCTCGCCCCAAGCTCAGAGAGATGGAGAGACAGGCCCAAGCCTGCCCGGTGAAGTCAGAGGAGGGCTGTGGTCCAAATCTGGGACTCAGGTCTCTCTGTCCCATTTGCCTAAAACACTCTGCCCCCACCCAGAAGCTGTTTTTTGAATTTTTTCTCCCTCCCCCTCTTCCTTTCTTCCTCTCTCTCTTTCTTTTTTAGCAGTTGCTTTTCTACTCCTGATGTCCTTAATCCCATGGATCCTCAACTATAACCATGGTCACGCGGGTTGAGTTCGGCTCCATAGCATCCCTAACTGCAGTGCCAGGCCTTGGTGACATTGGCAAGGAGGAGACCCTGAAGCAGACTTACTTCTGCCAGGCTGGCGACACCTCTGGGGCTTCCCCAGCCCGGATCTTGGAAGGAAAGAGCCTGCTGAGGAGCCCTGCTCGCTTACTCCCCCTGCCGAGGCTGTCTCCTAAGCCCTTCTCCAAGGAGCAGGCTCCTCTGGATGGGAAACCCCCTGTGTCGTCTTTGCTGCATAGTCCGCCCAGCCCGCGTCCTTCTCGTGGGCTCTCTGAGGAGTCGGCAGCAGAGGCCCTAGACAAGAGTATGCCTGGTTTGGTAGGGCAGGAGGCGGGTGGCGGGGAGAGAGCGAGGAGAAGCTCGTCTCTATTCACCAAGGCCTTGTTCCTGCGGCCCAGTCCCAATGCCATGATTCTCTTTGAAACCACCAGAACTGGCCCCACTTTGGGGAAGGCAGTCAGGGAGGAGACGCAGGAGGCCAAGGCAGGCGTGTCTCAGGACCCTCCTTCAGGCACCATGCTTGAGGTGGCTGCCAAGCCCCCTGTGCCCACCCGAAAGCCCACGGGGACCCTTCCCCAACCAGCCTCCCTGCTGCAGGACACGAGGCTGGCTGCAGCCCAAGAGGGAGCAGGCCAAGACCTGGCTCTCTCAAAGACCAGCAGTGTGGAGGACACGGTGGGCCCTGCTCCGGAGCCCAGACCTCGCCTGAAGAGAAGGCCTGTGTCAGACATTTTTATCGAAGCTATCCAGCCTCAGAAGCCAGGCCCTGGCGGAGCAGCCACTGTGGGGAAAACACCACCCACCCCTCCTGAGAAGACATGGGTGAGGAAGCCCCGGCCTTTGTCCATGGACCTCACAGCCCCATTTGAGAGCAAAGAGGCCTTGCTGAGGAAGACAGCTGATGAGGCGAGTGGAGCCACAGTGGGCTCAAGCGCTGACCGCTGGGGCCCAGAGAGTTCCAAACCAGAGCTCAAGGTGGACAGGGAGTGTTTGGCCAAGGCAGAGCCGCCTCTTCGTGACACAAATTCAGAATTCCTGGAAGTGGCCAGAAAACTGCACGAACAGCAGGAGAAAGTACTTTTGAAGCAGGACATGGGCAGCCCCAGGGCCCCAGGGGCCTCAGCCAGGGTCATCCCAAGAGATGACTTGAGTCCTTCGGAAGAGCGAGTCAAGCTGGCCCAGGAGCATGAGAAAGCACCTGAGCTCCCTTCTTCCAGGCCAGGAAGAGATCCAGAACTTGCTGAGGTCAAGGTCAGACCAGTTGACAGAGGAGTCCCAGCCCCTGCAGGGGGCAAGTGGGCCTCCAGGGGCAGCATGAAGAAGTGTATCAGCCTGCATGGGGAGGACGGCACCTTGCCCATGTCCTTGGCAGCGGGGCCTGGACCCCCCTTGACCACCCCAGATTCACCATCGGCAGTGGCAGAGCCCAAGAAAGGAGGTGTGAGCGTCCAGGAAAGGGTCAGAGGCTGGGCTGCTGAGAGCTCTGAGGTGAAGCCCAAGATGAGGAGGAGAACATTCCAGGCTCGGCCGCTGTCTGCAGATTTGACCAAAGTGTAAGTGACCACTCCCATGCGCCTCCCTCAGCCCAGGCTGCTGCAAGCTGGCTGTCCGAGACCCCAAGGGGAAAGGGAACTGGGCTCTGAGCCCCCTCTAGGTGTGGCCAGCATTGGGGGGCTACAGCTTGGTTTCCTGGGCCCTTCTCAGCTCTGCACGCAGCCTGTGAGTGAAGCCAGATATGTGTCCATTTCACAGATGTAGGTCAGAAAGCTAAAGCACAGCAAAGAAGTTGAAGCCAGATGTCATTCTAGCTTACCCTGTCTCCACAGCTAAGCCTTCCTTCCCTGAAGTCTGAGACCACTTACCACAAGGCCTAGGCCTTTGTGAGTGGCCCAAAGTATAAAATCAGAGGGGTTGAGATAATTTGGGCAGGTCACTTCTCCTCACTGAGCCTCAGTGTCTTCATCTTGCAAATGGAAATAATACTAAGACATTCCTTAAAAGACTGAGGTACAAACTTAGAGATAATTCTGGAAATCACTCCACCCACGGGAAGCCCCCAGTATACTGTGGCTCCAAACAATGTTGACCCAGTTGGTTAGCAATGGTTTTCTAAGCTTGGCCCACCTCTGTTTTTCCACAAGTGGCCACAACAAGGAGATGCCACAGGCATGATCAACTGGCTCGTTAATAACATGCATGCCACCAACATACTTTGTCTAGGGTGGAGTTTGCAGGGGCAGGATCTCTGGGCAGATTACCCTCCTGGCTCTGGGAACCAGGGCAGCCACTCTGGCCAAAGTTAGACCAGTGGCTCTCAGCACATTAGAATCACCTGGAAAAAATATCTGAGGTTGGGCCCCACCCGTAAAGATTCTAATTTAGTTGGTCTGGGGAGGGGCTGATATTTAGTAATGTTTAAAAGTTTACAAGTGGGTCTCTTGTGCATCCAGGCATGAGAACCCCTGAGTTAAGGTAGCAGATAAGGGGACACTGGTGCCAAGGACCTCACTCATGTGCTTTCTCTGTGTCACCATAGTGCCTGGGAGGGGCTGTGTGATTATCCCCCTCTGACAGATGGGGGAAAACAGGCTCTGAGTTTAGCAACAATACCTCATAGCCTCACGCCTCCCAGGAGGCAGACCCTGGGTTTTCTCAGCATGGGTCAAGTTTTAAGTGGCTCAGTTTTTCTCCCCTCCTTTTCCTTTAAAGCCCCCCAGCCTTGAATTGAATATCTGCTACATATTCATGCATTTATATGAGAGAACTCATCAGGCTAGAAAGATTCTAGCCTTACTCCCCCTTCCCCTTTTTAGGTGGGGGAAACTGAGGCCCTGAGAAGGATAATCACTCAGCCCCTGGTCACCTAGACAGACAGACAGACACGGGCCCCACACATTCCCTGATGGCCCACTGCAGATGGGTTGCTAACAACAACTATTAATTATCCGTCCTGGGGCATCTTTACTCTTCCCTGAACGCCCTCATGTTGCTATTAAGACCGTGGGTAGCCTCTTATCTGCCCTATAAAAGAGATGGGGAGATGTTAATTATCCCCACATTATAGATGAAGAAACAGAGGCTCAGGTGAGGTCACAAGCCTGACCAAGGGTAGAGCTGGGACCCGCACCCTGTGTCTTCACCCGAGCCTGGGGCTCCGTCCGCTCCGATGATGCTGTGTTTAAGGTAGGCTCTGGCCACTGGGTTCTTCCCCTTTCGGCAGCTGTAAGGAAAGGAAATGTCCTTTTCAAAGAAAATCAGCCAGTGTGTCTTTGACACTGTCAAGGCTGATCTTACCCTTGGGCTCCTGTGCTGGTGTGTGTGGGCCGCAGGGAATCACAGCTTCTGGCTCCATACAAATAACTCGGATCTCTGTACCAGGTTTTCAAGTTCAGATTCAAGCAAGGAAGTCAGAAACGAGAAGTGTGCTGAGCTGAGTGGTGAGCTTTCTAAGGAGCTGAGAGAAAAGGTAAGGCGTGTCTGTGTTGGGCACATCTTGTTTTCCAGGAGGCAGTTGGACTTACTGGAAGAAAGGGCTTCCGTTATTCCCTAGACCTGGGAAAGACATCTGTCATGCACAATAAAGTATTTTTTTTTTGTCTAATATTGGGACTTTTCAAGTCTTTTCTGGCATGATGGGTTCTGATTTTCTACTCCCAGGTATAAAATACTGTTTACAAATGTAATTGTCAGATATTTTAGTTTTTCTTTTCAGAGAGGCAGAAGGGCATGGCTTTCTTTTATATAAAAGTGCCTGCTTTCCTGTCTTTATTAAGACACCTAAATTTAGGTTTAAAATGTTAATAGGAACTCTCTCAAAATCCCCTTATTATGGTTCTTACTCCTGAAAAGACTTGCCACCTAGCAGTAGAAGAAAGAGGTACATTCCCAGCAATTAAATTGCTAAAAAAGTACTTTTTATTTCATTTAACAAAAGGAAGCTGGTAAAATAACTGCTAGGTATAACTGGTTTGTGGTTGATGTTTTATGCAGTCTTAAGTTTTTAAACAAAGACTTCTTGAGATACAGTTGACATATAGTAAAAGCACATAATGTAAAGCATGCAAATTGATGAGTTCACAGTGTGTATAACCTGGGAAACCACCGACACAGCGGAGATAATGAACATTCTCATCACATGCAAAAGTTCCCTAAGGCCACGTTATAATTGTATTCTCCTGTATTCTCCTCTGCAGGCCACCACAGATCTGCTTTCTCTGCCACTATAGATTACTTTGCATTTTCTAGACTTGAATATAGATGCAACCAGTCCTCTTCTGTTTCTTCACTTAAAGTAATTAATTTGAGGTTTGTCACATTCTGGTGTGCATCGGTGGTTTATTCTTTTTAGTTGCTGACTAGTTTAGACTGTCAGTGTGGGCAGACAACAGTTTGTTCCTCCTTTCACCCTTTAATGAACAGTGAGATTGTTTCCAATTTGAGGTCATTACAAATAAACCTACCGTGAGCATTTGTGGACAGTTTTTGTAGAGACTTGTATTTTCGTTTCTCTAGGAGTAGAATGGCTGAATCATATGGTGGCCTCATGTTTTATGTTTTAAGGGACTTCTGCAGAATTTAAAAAATTACACCAATGCTTGGTTCTAAGCCCTGCACACCTAGTTCAGTGAATCCCCAGCAAGACAGTCTGGCTTTGGGTGGTGATCCCCAGCACTCTTGGAGAAGGCTTTGTCCTGCAAATTTTATCCTTGCACCTCTTGAATCATTTCTTTGAAATGGTTAGGAGAGGATTCAGTTTAAGTAAAACTCCTCGTATTTACATTACACTACTGTGGTAATAACAGCAAGAGCAAAAAGGGTTCCACGAAGCAAGAGTTTTGGCAGATGGGTTGAGACTAGTTTATTATTTTCTCTGTAATTTTGTATGTTTAAAAACTTTCAAGAAAGGAAAAGTTAATAAACTCTTGTTTTACATATAATGAGATTTCATCCCTGTAAGGTGACTTTGTGTATGTGTATGTTCATAGTGGGTAAAATATACATAAAATATACCATTTTAAATATTTTCAAACAATAAACTGAAAAAATATAAAACATCCTAGGTTTTTCTAATATAAAATATATATATGTACACTTGTTATGCAGGGTGGACATAAAGTTCGTGTGCAATTTACTATGTTAAACTATTTTAAATTTTACATGAACTTTATGTCCACCCTGTATATAAAACTAATACAAAACAAGGAGTAAGGAAGACTCTTTTTAAGGATTATAACTGATTGATAATAGTTATTATCCAAAAAGAGGACTGGTATGTGAATGAGGGAACAAAAAGATTTGAGCTTTGTCTGTATTGTTTAGATTCCTTTACAATGACAGATTCATATATTACTTATGTAAAATTTACATAATAAAATTTAAGCAAAATTCTTCAATAGCATTCCAACATCTCCAGTAAGGGTTATCAAACCATGGCCCTGCCCTCATGATAACCATGTTACAGGGTACAATTACATGGCATTGGTACATGGCATCTCAATGTTTTGCAACCATCACTACTAACTAGTTCCAGAATATTTTTTGCAACCATAACTACTAACTAGTTCCAGAATATTTTTTTTTTTAAGAGACAAAGTCTAACTTTGTCACCCTCAGTAGAGTGCTGAGGTGTCACAGCTCACAGCAACCTCCAGCTCTTGTGCTTAGGTGATTCTCTTGCCTCAGCCTCCCGAGTAGCTGGGACTAAGTAGCTGGGACTACAGGCACCCACCACAACACCCAGCTATTTTTTTGTTGCAGTTTGGCCAGGGGTGGGTTTGAACCCATCACTCTCCGTATATGGGGCTGGCACCTTACTCACTAAGCCACAGGTGCCTCCCTAGTTCCAGAATTTTTTATCACCCCAAACACAAATCCTGCATCTAGTCCCCTATTCTTGGCTCTTGGAAAATTGCTAATTTACTTTCTTTTTTTTTATTGTTGGGGATTCATTGAGGGTACAAGAAACCAGGTTACACTGATTGCATTTGTTAGCTAACAATTACAGTTGTGTCTTGTCCCCTAAAGGTGTGTACACACCAAGATCCCACCTCCCTCCCTCCTTTCCTCTCTCTGCTCACCCCAGCCCCCACACCCACCATGTCATTAATTGTTATTAACTGTCCTCATATCAAAATTGAGTACATAGGATTCATGCTGCCCCATTCTTGTGATGCTTTACTAAGAATAATGTGTTTCATTTCTATCCGTATTAATACAAAGGCTGTAAAGTCACCATTTCTTTTATTTTTATTTATTTATTTATTTATTGCAATTTTTTCACTGGGGCCGGGTTTGAACCCACCACCTCTGATGCCCTACTCCTTGAGCCACAGGCGCCACCCTAGTCTCCATTTTTTTTAATGACTGAATAGTATTCCATGATGTACATATACTATAGCTTGTTAATCCATTCCTGGGTTGGTGGGCATTTAGGATGTTTCCACATTTTGGCAATTATAAATTGAGCTGCAATAAATAGTCTAGTGCAAGTGTCCTTATGATGAAAGGATGTTTTTCCTTCTGGATAGATGCCCAGTAATGGGATTGCAGGATCCAATGGGAGGTCCAGCTTGAGTTCTTTGAGGGTTTTCTATACTTCCTTCCAAAAAGATTGTATTAGTTGGCAGTCCCACCAGCAGTAAAAGTATTCCCTTCTCTCCACATCCACACCAGCATCTACAGTTTTGAGATTTTGTGACGTGGGCCATTCTTGCTGGGGTTAGATGGTATCTCAGGGTGGTTTTGATTTGCATTTCTGTAATAATGAGGGATGATCAGCATTTTTTCATGTTTGTTAGCCATTCATCTGTTTTCTTTAGAGAAGGTTCTATTCATCTCTTTTGCCCATTGGTATATGGGATTGTTGGCTTTTTTCATGTGGATTAATTTAAGTTCTCTATACATTCTAGTTATCAAGCTTTTGTCTGATTCAAAATATGCAAATATCCTTTCCCATTGTGTAGGTTGTCTATTTACTTTGGTTGTTGTCTCCTTAGCTGTACAGAAGCTTTTCAAGTTTAATTAAAGCCCATTTGTTTATTTTTGTTGTTGTTGTAATTGCCAGGGAAGACTTTACGGAAGTCTTCTTCATAAAGTCTTTCCCCAGGAGGATATCTTCAAGTGTTTTTCCTATGCTTTCTTTGAGGATTTTTATTGTTTCATGCCTTAAATTTAAGTCCTTTATCCATCTTGAATCAATTTTTGTGAGTAGAGAAAGGTGTGGGTCTAGTTTCAATCTTATATATGTGGATATTCAGTTCTCCCAGCACCATTTATTGAATAGGGAGTCTTTCCCCCAGAGTATGTTCTTGTTTGGTTTATCGGAGATTAGGTGGATATAAGATGTTAGTTTCATTTCCTGCTTTTCTATTTGATTCCAAATGTCTGTGTCTCTATTTTTATGTCAGTATTATGCTGTCTTGACCACTATGGCTTTGTAGTGCAGACTAAAAATCCAGGATGCTGATGACCCCGACTTTGTTTTTATTACTAAGAACTGCCTTAGCTATACGGGTTTTTTTCTGGTTCCATACAAAACGCAGAATCATTTTTTCCAAGTCTTGAAAGTACGATGTTGGTATTTTAATAGGGATGGCATTGGATTGGTAGATTGCTTTGGGAAGTATAAACATTTTAACAATGCTGATTCTTCCCAGCCATGAGCATGGTATGTTCTTCCATTTGCTTATATCCTCTGCTATTTCCTTTCTTAGGGTTTCATAATTTTCTTTACAGAAGTCCTTCACCTCTTTTGTTAGGTATATTCGTAGGTATTTCATTTTCTTTGAAGGGAGTTGTGTCTTTAATTAGCGTGTCATCTTGGCTGTTATTGGCGTATAGAAAGGCTACTGACTTGTGGACATTGATTTTATATCCTGAGATATTACTACATTTTTTGATGACTTCCAGGAGTCTTGTGGTTGAGTCTTTGGAGTTCTCTAAGCATAAGATCATATTGTCAGCAAAGAGGGAGAGTTTGACCTCCTCTGCTTCCATTTGGATGCCCTTTATTTCCTTGTCTTGCCTAATTGTATTGGCTAGAACTTCCAGCACTATGTTGAATAGTAAGATGACAGAGGACAACCTTGTCTGGTTCCAGCTCTAAGAGGAAAAGCTTTCAGTTTTACTCCTTTTAGTAAAATATTAGCTGTGGGTTTGTCATAGATAGCTTCCATCAGTTTAAGAAATATGCCACCTATGCCTATACTTCTCACCGTGCTAATTAGAAAAGGATCCTGGATTTTATCGAATGCTTTTTCTGCATTTTTTGAGAGGATCAAATGGTCTTTGTTTTTGCTTCTGTTAATATGGTGAATAATAGTTATGGACTTGCATATGTTAAACCAGCCTTGCATCCCTAGGATGAAACCTACTTGATCATGATGTATGACTTTTTTGATGATAAGCTGTAATCTATTGGCTAGGATTTTGTTGAGAATTTTGTATCTATATTCATGAGTGAAATTGGTCTGAAGTTCTCCTTTTTAGTTGGTTCTTTTGCTGGTTTTGGTATCAGGGTGATGTTTGCTTCGTAGAACGTTTTCGGGAAGATTCCTTTCTCCTGAATTTTTTGGAATAATTTCTGCAGTATGGAAATAAACTTTTCTTTGAAGGTTTGATGGAATTCTGCTGTGAAGCTGTCTGGACCAGGGCATTTTTTGGTTGGAAGATTTTTGATTGTTTCTGTAATCTCAGTGCTTGAAATTGGTCTGTTCAGGAGCTCTATTTCTTCCTAGCTAAGTCTAGGGAGAGGGTGTGATTCCCAATATTGATCCATTTCCTTCACATTGTCAAATTTCTGGGCAGAGTTTCTGGTAGTATTCAGAGATGATCTCTTGTATCTCTATGGCATCAGTTGTTACTTCCCCTTTATCATTTCTGATTGAGGTGACTAGAGATTTTACTTTTCTATTTCTAATTAGTTTGGCCAAAGGTTTATCTATTTAATTAACTTTTTCAAAAACCCAACTCCTTGTTTCATTAATTTTCTAAGTGATTCTTTTGTTTTCAATTTCATTGATCTCTAATTTAATTTGAGGTATTTCTTTATTATGCTGGGCTTAGGCTTAGATTGTTCTTCTTTTTCCAATTCCGAAAGATGGCTTGTGAGTTTCTTGATGCGCTCTCTTTCTGTTTTTCGAATGTAGGCACCTAAAGTGGTAAATTTTCCTCTCAGAACTGCTTTTGCAGTATCCCACAGGTTTTGGTAGCTTGTGTCTTCATTGTTGTTATGTTCAAGGAAGTTAATAATTTCCTTTTTTATTTCTTCCTGCACCCAACTGTCATTCAACAGAAGGTTGTTTAGTTTCCATGCCTTTGTGTGGGGTTGAATGTTTTTGTTGGAGTTGAGTTCCACCTTTAGTGCCTTGCGGTATGAGAAGATACAAGGTAAAATTTCAATTCTTTTGATTCTGTTGAGGTTTTTTGTGTGTCCTAGGATATGATCAATTTTGGAGAATGTTCCATGGGCTGATGAGAAGAATGTATATTCTTTAGCTTTGAGATGGAGTGTTCTTTATGCGTCTATCAAGCACAGTTGTTCTAGGATCTCATTTAAGTCCATTCTATATTTGTTTTATTTCTGTTTAGAGGATCTATCTGTCCAGCTCTGTTAAGAGGAGTGTTAAAGTCTCCTGTTATTATGGTGTTATAGGATATCATATTGCTCAGACTGAGTAAGGTCTGTTTCAAGAATCTGGGAGCATTTAAGTTGGGCGCAAAAATATTTAGAATTGAAACGTCTTCTTGTTATTATTTTTTCCTTGACTAATATAAAGTGACCATCTTTGTCTTTTTTTTTTTTTACTTTAGTTGCTAAATAAAAATCTACATGTATCTGAAAATAAAGTTGCAACCCCTCTTTTCTTCTGAATTCTGTATGCCTGAAAAATTGTCTTCCAACCCTTAACTCAGAGTTTTAATTTGTCTTTTGAAACTAGATGTGTTTCCTGCAGACAGGAAATGGATGGCTTGTGTTTTTTTTAATTCAGTCAGCCAATCTATGCCTGTTTAGTGGGGAATTCAAGCCATTAGCATTTATTGAGCTAATTGATAAGGGTGATAGTGTTCTAGTCATCTTATTTTGTGAGAGTTCATTGCTTAGTTTTATCTTTTGCATCATTGTGGAAGTTAAGTTCTGTCCTTTAATTTCTGAGTTCTTACTTTGCTGTTAATCCACTGTGATTGATAGTCAGTGTGTAGAACAGGTTCAAGTATTTCTTGTAGAACTGCTCTTATTGAGGTGAATTTCCTTAATGTTTGCATATCAGTAAATGATTTGATTTCTCTGTCAATTTTAAAGCTTAGCTTAGCAGGATATAGAATTCTGGACTGGAAAGTGTTCTGTTTAAGTAGATTAAAGGTAGATGACGATTGTCTTCTTGCTTAAAAAGTTTCATTAGAGAAGTTTGCAGTCACCCTGATTGATTTGCCCCTATAGGTCAACTGGTACTTACTCCTGGCAGCTTGCAGATCTTTTCTTTTGTCTTGACTTTGGACAGGTTCATCACAATGTGTCTTGGAGAAGCTTGGTTAGAGTTGAGGTGACTTGGGGTCCGATATCCCTCTGAAAGGAGTGTGTCAGAATCTTTGGTGATATTTGGGAAATTTTTATTTATAATATTCTCTAGTATGGCTTCCATTCCCCTGGGGCATTCTTCTTCCCCTTCTGGGAAACCTTTAACTCATATGTTTGAACGCTTCATAAAGTCCCATAATTCTGTCAGTGAATGTTCTGCTTTCTTTGTCTTCTTTCCTGCCTCATTAACTATGTGAGTTATCTGAAGAGCTTCGTCCTCTACCTCTGAGATTCTTTCTTCTGCATGATCTAATCTGTTGTTGATACTTTCTGTTGCATCTTTAAGTTCCCCCAATTGACTGCTTCAGTTCCTTCAGCTCTGCTGTATCCTTTGTATGTTCTTCATATCATTCATCTCTTAATTGATTCTGTTTTGGATTTCCTTTTGGTTATTTTCCACTTTATCAGCAGTTTCCTTCATTGTTTCCATCATTTCCTTCATTGTTTTCATCATTTGTATTCTAAATTTTCTTTCTGTCATTTCTAACATTTCTTTATAGGTGGATTCCTCTGTAGTAGGAACCTCACGATCCCTTGTGGAGGTTGCTCTGGACTGGTTTTTCATGTTGCCAGGATTTTTTCTGCTGATTCTTCCTCATGAGTGTTTCCTTTTATCTATTTCCTTGCCCTACTTTTCCTTCACTTCCTCTTGCTCTTTAAATTCCTGTGCCTCTGGCCTAGGGTTTCAATGAGTCAGCTGCCAGTGGGATTAGACCAAAAGAACACATGCAACCACTTGCCAGTTCTCCACTGCTTTTGTCCTCCTCATGGGGTCCAGAAGTCTCTTGGTGACTCTCTGTGTCCCCAAAGGGATGTTTCAGGGCAGAACCCACCAGCCAGATATGCCTGGAGTCTTCCCTCCCTAGTCTCACCATGCCTAGTTGCAAGGAACCTGTTACTCGGCCACCATCTTGCTTCCCCCTTGACACTACTTTCTATCACTTTGGGTTCACCCATTCTAGATCTTACATATAGATAGAGCTGTGCAACACACAGCCTTTTGTGACTGGGTTCTTTAACTTAGCATAAGGTTCTCAAAGTTTGTCCATGTTTCAGCACAAATTAGTACATCTTTCCTTTTGATGGCTGAATTTTGTTCCATGGAATGGCTGTGTATCACATTATGTTTATCTGTGCATCCATCATTGGCATTTGGGTTATCTATACCAATTGACGACTGCGAATAATACTGTTATGTAGAAGTTGTTGTTTGAACCTTGTTTTTAGTTCTTTTAGGTGTATACCTTGCAGTTGAATTGGTGCATCTTATGTTTAACTTGTTGAAGCAGATTTATTACCAACAGGAAATTTTTTTTTTTTAATTACTAAGTAGCGTGTGCATATTTTGAAAATCAGATAGAACTCAAGTGTGTGAGATTCAAGGAAGACAGTCCTAACTTTATTCCATCCTTCTGGCCTCACATCCCAATTCCCTTGCTCACAGTTTGATTTGTGCCATTTCTTTAGAATGTGTATGCATGTACATACTTACATATATAGTTTTTAAAAATGGTATTATAAATTAGCTTCAAATGAAGGCTAAAACCCAATTATAGCATAGGAATACAGGGAAAGGGGAAAGAGAGGGAAGGGTGGGGAGGGGAGGAGGGAGAAGTGGTGGAGGGAGAGTAATTGATGGGACCACACTTACAGTGCATCTTACTTCAAGGGCACATGTGAAATTTACTAGGTGTAGAATATAAATGTCTTAACACAATAACTAAG
>CAUYON010081550.1:0-81747 GCA_963573935.1 Arctocebus calabarensis
CCCAGCTACTAGGGAGGCTGAGGCAAGAGAATCGCTTAAGCCCAAGAGCTGGAGGTTGCTGTGAGCAGTGTGACGCCACGGCACTCTACCCAGGGCGATAAAGTGAGACTCTGTCTCTACAAAAAAAAAAAAAAAAAGACAATCTTAGAAAGGGAGAGAAAATATTTGAAATGGATAGAAGATATAAATCTGAAAATGAATGAAGCAAGTCTTCAAGAGTCTGAAAGACCAAGAGTAACTATGATTAAAATAAGAGAAGGTGCCTGAAATGTTATGGAATTGGGCTGATCTATCATAGCCCCAAAGGAGCTGCTGCCCAGTGAGAAATGGGGAATTTGGCATAAGCACACTTTGGAGGCAATTGTAGGAAAAATAAAACTGTTTCAGGCTTATGCCTCTGGTAAGTTGAGACTCCCAGTAAGCCAGTTCTATAATTATGACCAACAACCTTGCATAGGGGATGAGCAAATGGAGGCCTAGAGCAGTGATTTTCAACTAGTGTGCCACAAAAACTTTCAAAGATTATTAATTAAATTATTTTTGGAAGAAGTTTCAAGCACAGGTTCGGCGCCTGTGGCTCAAGTGGCTAAGGCATCAGCCACATACACCTGGGCTGGCGGTTTCAAATCCAGCCTGGGCCCTCCAAACAACAATGATGGTTACAACAAAAAAAATAGCCGGGCATAATGCAGATGCCTATAGTCCCAGGAGGTGGAGGCTGGAGAATCGCTTGAGCCCAGGAGCACTCTACTCAGGGCAATAGCTTGAGGCTCTGTCTCAAAAAAAAAAAAAAAAGTTCAAAGCACAGTAAGTATATTATTTTTTTCACTCTTTTTTTTTTGATCAACATAATTTAAGTGTGCTGCAAAAGTTTAACTATGGGTTCAAGTGTGCTGTGAGATAAAAAAAAAGTTGAAAAACACTGACCTAGAGAATGTATGTGATTTGTGCAAGTTCAACACAGCTGGTAAGTGACAAGCCAGGATTTAAATCAAAGTCAATTTGACATTAAAAAAAAAAAAAAAAAGTAGACAGTTCTTTCTACTGTACCATAATGACTTCCAGAACTTAGTTTTGATACTTAATAGTAATATTAGTAGATTGCTTCCTTGGAACTAAGCTAACCTACTACGTGTCCAAGTAGGGAAACCTAGCCTCATGAGAGGACAGCATGAGGAGAGGCCAGAGCAGGGGCTGTACAGTTTGACCCACACACGAGCCTTCTCTTGGGCCTTGCTGTCATCCACAGGTGAGCAAGATGCTGGCTGAGCAGGAGACACTTTGATCTCCTGGTGCTCTCAGTTGCTGGGCAGCCAAATGGCCGTGGCTGCTTGAATGTTTATTTGGCAGCAAGTTCTGTTGCCTCCACCATGATGTCTCCTGCTTACATTTCTGTATTTTGATAAATGCCACATCATTGTGCCTGTACTTGCTGTGCTTAAGCCCCAAGGCCTTTTTAGTGGAGGGTACAATTTTGTAAGTCAAATGGAGAAAACTAATCAAAACCACCTGTTCTATGAGACTGTGCACTGCCAAGGTCGGAGCTTGCTTGCCTGCCCCTCCCCGCCTCCCCCGGAGCCCTGCACAGGGAGGGTTAGAGAAGCCTCCCGCAGGGCAGGAGGATAACTCCATCAGTGAGAGGTACCCTGTCCCCACTCGAAAGTGACTCTTCAATGGGGGCTCCCGGCTGCAGAGCCTTGGCTTGGGGCGACCAAGAACAGCTGTTGTGACAGGTAGGGATAACAACTCAGGGTGTGGGGGAAGTGAAGCTGCAGAAGGCAACCAGCCCCTAAATTCCCTTAGGCTCACATATGTGAAAGTGACAGAGCTTACTAATGAGTAATGTCAGCCTTCACCTTGCCCATCCCCACCACCTGTTAGAGAAAATGGCGTCTTTCCCCTTCAGTTTCCCTCTTTCCTCCCCCATATGGAGAATTCTGCACTTGCCAACTTGTCTCCTGGGATTTGGGGATGTGGGGGATAAGAACAGGTACAAAGAGTCAGAACAGGAAACATAGGAGGGAAGAGAGAAGGAAGCTGAACCCGCTGGGCTTGTGAGCTGGGCTTTGAGGAACATTTTTGGAGGCGCCGAGGCTGAGATACAAAATCTGTCTTAGGCAGCTTTTTCTTTTCTTCCCTAAATAATTTATTAAGGTGGAATTCACATAATATAAAATTAATCATTTAAAAATGAACTACAACTCAGACTTTACCTTACAAATGCAATGTTTTCTAATCATACGTACCGTCATAGTAATCCAAAATTTTTAAACAGTGGACAATTCAGAGATATTCAATATATAGTCACAATGTTGTGTAACCAAGTACCTGTATCTTGTTTCAAAATATTTCCATTGCTTCACAGTAAGAGTATTGTCAGATACGTTGATGTGGATTATGAATTGGATCCCTAATGTTCTTTAAGACACGTAAATGAAGATTGGATTACATTCATAATAACTTATGACTTGTGGACTTTGGTGGGACTTTGACCTACCAGGGTCAAGTGGACCCTGGGGATGTTGGGGGTTGGTACATGCTGGGATCCCATGGTTATCTGTAGAATCACCTCATCCTACCACTTCACTAGGCTTAGTGCTCCCTGGTTCTCTAATGACCTTGATATTTATAATGACCTGATATTAGGAGGTCAGATGCTGGGAGGGAGGGGAGGAATATTCTGTAACATGTCCTGCACCTACATTCTCAAGAAAGGGCCCCACTGCCACCCTGGGAATGTGAGCTTTGGGTTACCCTAACCCAGAAAGACCCTGAACTCCTCACTCCTAAACATTTCTTGAAACTTCCCAATTCTTTGTTCCTTGACTGTCTATACCAGATCTGCCCCCTGCCCCCTCTAGATCACCAGGTGCTAATAGATCTTAAGTTTTATCCATTTACATATGATTGCTGATTGTATACACATGATCGTAAGTGCACATGCTTGTGTGTCTCCATGTGTTTCGGCTTTTTTGTGGAGTTCATTGCTTGCTTTTGAAAAATAGGATCATCCTCAGCATCTTCTATTTCTCCTTCAAAAATATTTCATGGCAATTCTTCTGAGGCTCCTGGAATGGCTCTAATTCAGTTTATGTGTTGGCTGCATAATAAACCACAACGGAGCATTTTCATAATTTATCCAAACGTTTATCTATTGATGGACTTTTCTGTCCCTACAAATAATGAAACAATAAATATTTTTACAGGAAAAACATACTATGCTTTTGGCTGGGAAGAATCAACATTGTTAAAATGTCTATACTACCCAAAGCAAGCTACTGACTCAATGCAATTACCATTAAAACACCAATATTGTATTTTGAAGAACTGTAAGAAATAGTTCTTCATTTTGTATGGAACCAGAAAAAAAAAAATGCATATAGCCAAGGCAATTCTTAGTAATAAAACAAAACCAGAAGCATCACTCTACCAAACTTTAGGTTATATTACAAGTCCACAGTGATTAAAACAACATCGTATTAGCACAAAAAATAGAGACATAGACATATGGAACAGAATAGAAAACCAAGAGATGAAACCAGTCTCTTATCACTATCTGATCTTTGATAAACCAAACAAAAGCATAAGCTGGGGGAAAGGATCGCCATTCAATAAATGGTTCTGGGAGAACTGGATAACCACATGTAAAGGACCGAAACTGGACCCACACCTTTCACCACTTACAAAAATTGACTCAAGATGTAAAAAATATTTAAATCTAACATAGGAAATTACAAAAATCTTAGAAGAAAGTGTGGGAAAAACTCTTGAGGATGTCGGCCTGGGGAAAGATTTTATGAAAAAGACTTTAGTGACAATCACAACAATAACAAAAAAATAAACAAATGGGACTTGATTAAACTGAAAAGCTTCTGCACAGCTAAGGATACAACAATTAAAGCAAATAGATAACCTTCAGTATGGAAAAAGATATTTGCATGGTATGAACCTGACCAAGGGTTGATAACTAGACTCTACAGAGAGCTCAAATTAATCAACAACAACAAACAAGAGCCAATAATCCCATCTACCACTGCCAAGAGACTTGAACAGGACCTTTTCTGAAGAAGACAGATGAATGGGCTCGGCGCCTGTGGCTCAGCGGGCTAAGGCGCCAGCCACGTACTCCTGAGCTGGCGGGTTGGAATCCAGCCTGAGCCCGCCAAACAACAATGACGGCTGCAACCAAAAAATGGCCGGGCATTGTGGCGGGCGCCTGCAGTCCCAGCAACTTGAGAGGCGGAGGCAAGAGACTCGCCTGAGCCCAGGAATTGGAGGTTGCTGTGAGCTGTGATGCCACAGCACTCTATCCAGGGTGATAGCTTGAGGCTCTGTCTCAAAAAAAAAAGAAGACGACAGATGAATGGCTAACATATGAAAAACTGCTTATCATCACTAATCATTAGAGAAATGCAAATCAAAACCATCCTGAGATATCACCTAACCCCAGTGAGAATAGCCTACATCTCAAAGTCCCAGAGTTGCACATGTGACGTGGATGTGGAGAGAAGGGAACGCTTTTACACTCTTGGTGAGATTGTAAAGTAATACAGCCTCTTTGGAAAGAAGTATGGAGAATCCTCAACCCAAATTAGACTTCTCATTTGACTCCACAATCCCGTCACTAGGCATCTACCCAGAAGAAATAAAATCATTTTATCGTAGGAACATTTGCACTAGATTTTTTATTACAGCTCAATTTACAATTGCCAAGTTGTAGAAACAACCTTAATGCCCATCAACCCAGGAATGGATTAACAACCTGTGATATATGTATGCCATGGAAGACTGTTCAGCCATAAAACAGATGGGGACTTTACAGCTTTTGTGTTAACCTGGATGGAGTTGAAACACATTCTTCTTAGTAAAGTATTACAAGAATGGAAAAGCAATTATCCGATGTACTCAGTATTAATATGAAGCCAGCAGATGATCTAATAGACTCCCACATAAGAGAAAAAGTCAATTCAAGTTGGAGGGAGGGGAGATAAGGGAGGGTAAGGGAAGGAGGGGGGCACTCTAATTGGGCACAATGTAAGAGAATATGGTGCGGGAGACAACTGTAAGAGGGACTCTACCTAACAAATGCAAACATTGTAACCTAGCTGTTTGTACCCTCACATTAACCTAAAATAAAAAAAAAAAATAAGGGCGGCACCTGTGGGTCAGTGAGTAGGGCGCCAGCCCCATATACTGAAGGTGGCAGGTTCAAACCCAGCCCCAGCCAAACTGCAACAAAAAAATAGGCGGGTGTTGTGGCAGGCGCCTATAGTTCCAGCTACTCAGGAGGCTGAGGCAAGAGAATCGCCTAAGCCCAGAAGTTGGAGGTTGCTGTGAGCTGTGATGCCTCAGCACTCTACTGAGGGTGACAAAGTGAGACTGTCTGTGAAAAAAATAAATAAATAAAATAAAAAATAAAAATAAATAAATATTCTTACACATGTATTTTTATATACTAATGCTTTTACTTCTGCTAAAGACATTCCAGGGTTCAAAAGCAAGTGTATTTTTAAAGTGTATCATATATGTCCAGAATGCTTTTTAAAAGGCTGAAACACTTCAACAACAAAACGTGGAGAGTATTTTTACTCCCATTCTGAGTAGCAACTGTGGCTACCCCTCTTGTTTGAATTTTTTCTTTCCATTTGAGAGTTTTGAAGAGACATTTCATTGTAAACTTAATTTGTAGTTTACTGACTACTGGTGAATTTTATCATCTTTTCGACTGTGATTTGCTGCTTTTGTGTATGCTATACTTCAAAACAAAGTTCACTTGTGATTAAAAAGACTTGCTAGGATTATAATTGAGATAGCATTACATTTTTAATTTTTTTGGAGAATTAATTTATTATGAGATTAACTTTTAGCAGTAAATTTTATGGTATTAAAATTTATTCAGGTTTTGAAAATATTTTTATAGGATTCTTTTCATATATTCCTGGACTTCTCTTTTATATTTATCCCTCAATATTTTATAGATTTTTGTCACCAAAATTAACTCAATTTTTTTCACTTGTATTTCTAGATACAAGAGAAAAATGATTATTTTTATATCCATCTTTTTGTGAATATTACCATCTTACTAAATTCTTTATTAGAGTGTTTTTAAAAAAAAAAATTAGTTTCCCAATATTGGAGAAGCAAGAATCCAATGGACCCAATTCTAATATGAAGACTGTAGATGATCTAACACTTTGTGGGGGGTAGGGCAATGAAGGAGCTGGGAGACGAGAAGGGAGTGGGTAGGGGAGTCACGGTGTACAGCACACCTCTTGGGGTGGGACACAGTTCTAAGAGAGACTGTAAGAAATGCAATCAGTCTAACCTAATTCTTTGTTCCTTCAATGAATCTCAAACAATAAAAAAAAATTAGTTTCCAAGGTTTTATAAAATGTGATCATGTGATTAATGAAAGAAAAATTGTCAGGTATTTATGCCCACTACTTATAATCTTACTGTAGTTCCTAAAATCCTCTGAGACAATGTTAAATTGTAAAGGTAATGGCAGACATAAATCCGGAAAAGAAGAGATGGAATAAAAAATGAGCCATAGTCATAGTGGCTAATGCTTTATCACTTCCTTCAAATGTTTGTGTTAAATCATTTCATTTTCTTACCTTATTACATTTGTTTGAGTCTCTAAATCTCCAAGAAAATATAGAATTAAAATGGCAATAGTAGGCATTCTTACCTTCCTGATTTTAATTGAAATGCTTTTTGGTGCTTTTGTTGATTAGAATGATATTATTTAATAATATTATATTTTATCTTTTTGATAAAGATACTCTATTATGTCCAACCTCATTCAATTCTTGTTTTCTTATAGCTTTAATAGGAATGGCTGCTGAATTTAGTAAGTGCCTTTTTAGCAACTATTGATAGGATGATATGTTTTTGCACTTTTAGTTTTTTGACAAAAATATTCATGTTGATTAATTTCTTGATGGTGATGTTTGTAATCCTAGAATAAATTCTGCTTTTTAAGGAATATTACCATTTTTGACACATTACTAGATTCTATTTGCTAATATTTGATTTAGAATTTTTGTATCTATAGATATAAGTAAGATGGTCCATAATTTTCTTTTTTGTACTGTCTTTATCAGGTTTTAGTGTTCAAATTAAGCCTGCTTCATAAAATAGGGAAACTTTTTTTTTTTCTTATGGCATAGGAATCTTTTGAAGATTAGAAGATGAAGCTATGGATCCATCTGTCCTTTGCACTTGTAAATCTTTAATATCCTCTCTTCTTTCCCACATAATTCATTATTCTGGTTTTTATTTCTTGGGTTAATTTTGGTAATTTGCTCCAGATTTTCAACTATATTGCCATGGAGTTAGCAATGTAGTTGAAATATAATGCACTCTTAGAAATGTTCATATCGGCTCTGTACCTGTGGCTCAGCGAGCTAAGGCACCGGCCACATACACCTGAGCCGGCGGGTTCGAATCCAGCCTGGCCTGCCAAACAACGATGGCTGCAACCAAAAAATGGCCGGGCATTGTGGCAGGCGCCTGTAGTCCCAGCTACTTGGGAGGCAGAGGCAGGAGACTCGCTTGAGCCCACGAATTGGAGGTTGCTGTGAGTTGTGATGCCACAGCACTCTATCCAGGGTGACAGCTTGAGGCTCTGTCTCAAAAAAAAAAAAAGAAAAGAAAGAAATGTTCACATCTCTTCTCTATGTGTGACTATGACTCTTTTTTCATTCCTGAGCTTATCTATTTTCTGTTATTTTTTTGATGCAGAAAAAGCTTTTTTTATTAAATCATAGCTGTGTACATTAATGCATTTATGGGGTACAAGGTGCTGGTTTTATATGCAATTTGAAATACCACAAACTAGTTAACATAGCCTTCACCGCACTGTCTTACTTATTGTGTTAAGACATTTATACTCTGCACTTAGACGTGAAATGTACCCTTGTAAAAGGCACCATAGGTGTGGTCCCGCCAATTACCCTCCCTCTTTTGGATTTGTTGACGGTGTCTCCTATGTTTTTGTTTTGTTTAGTTTATTCAGCTTTTATGTTTATTAATTCTGCTTCAGAATACTTTTTCTTCATTGCTTCCCTTTCCCTCTCCAGAGAAGCCGTGATCAATGGTTTTGGCTGTATTGTTCCCCATCCTATCCCAATTCTAGGTCTTAATGAGATACGGAAGAACTTTTCACTCTAGATTATTATTATTAGGATTTCCTTGGAGCATTCCTTGCCTATTTCAAGAATCCTTATTTAGAACTTACATTACACATTCACAGCCTATCCTGATGGGTTTAGATAGTATACATATTTATATGAATGACAATCCTCATAGCTCACTACTATTTCCCATCTTATTATTCTTTCCTGGACTTGAGTTCTCTGTTCTGGTTCATTTGTTGTTTAATCACAGTCCTCTCTCTACTGTATTCCCCAGATAAATTATGGGAATAATATACTATGAATTCATGCATACCCAAATATCTTCCTTTCTCACTGATGGATGAAGGAAATTCTGGCGAGCATAGTCCTTTTTTTCTCAGGAGTTCATAGACATCACTCTGCTAGCTTCTAGTCCAGCAGAGTTAAATGTCAACTTGATTCTTCTTCCTCCTCCTTTTTATCTGTGAACCTGTTTATAGCTTTACCTTTAGAATTCAGAAATTTTACCAAGATAGACGTGGGTATGTGTCTTTCCTCTTAAATCTACCCTAAACTTGTGGAACCTTCCAAGGTGCTTTCTGGCATTTATCTGCAAGAAGTGTTCTTGTATAACAGTCACTTCCTTCCCACCTGTTCCTTCTCCTCTAGAACTGCTGTCCCTACACAGCGGGCATCTCTCTGTATTGGCTGTATGGTAGGAGTTGTTCTTCCACTTCATCCTCCAGGCCCTCAGTTGAATCTAGACACTGACTATTCTATTCTTTATCTAATTCAATTTGTTTTCATTTGAAAAATCATATTTGTTTAAATTCCAAGTAGTCTAAGGGCTTTCCATAAATCTCCTCAGCTTCTCTTGTGATTTTTGTGTAGAGGTTGTACACATCTGTCCTCCACGAGCTCTGATTTTTATACGTGTTTATTTTTTGTGCTGATTGCTTTGTTATTTTTCTTTCTCCATAGCGTTGTCCTTCTCTGTGTATCGTTGTTCTGTGTTTACTCCTGGGGCAGTGCATAGCCTTGCATGGCCTCACTTCCAAGGACAGCAGCAGGCCCTGTGCTGTCTGCCCCAAGGGCAGCAGTGGAGCAAAGGCTGGGTTGTTGGGCCCCGCTGAACACACCACGGGAAGAAAGCCTTTGTGTTTTTATGTTTTCTACCTTTTCATGAGCTCCTCACCTCAAAGAAGAAATGGTGTCCACCTACCTTTTCAGCCCTTGAGATGGGACAGGCCTTTCCAGCTGACACAGACATTCCCCAAGGGTGGGGAGCCCCCTCAGGCTGCTCTCCTGAGACACTCTGTTCAGGTCCCCGCCTGAATCCTTCAGACTCTTAGATGCCCCTCCGAGGAAAAGCCACCTAATTGCCCAGGTGCCCCTTACAAGTCCCTACCATCTTTCTGGATTAGGTGAAATAAACAGGCTGGAAATGCAGTTGGGAGGGAAGGGAGGCAGGACATGTTCGCCGCCATGTTCTCATATTACCCCTCATTTCTTTCTTTTTCTTTTTTTTTGAGAAAGTTTCACTTTGTTGCCCCAGTAGAGTGGTGTGGAATCACAGCTCACAGCAACCTCAAATTCTTGGGCTCAAGTGATTCTCTTGTCTCAGCCTCCCAAGCAGCTAGGACTACAGGCACCTGCCACAACTCCCGGCTATTTTTAGAGACGGGGTCTTGCTCTGGCTCAGGCTGGTCTCAAACCAGTGAGCTCAGGCAATCTACCCACCTGGGCCTCCCAGAGTGCTGGAATATATTCCCCCTCATTTCTACAACTCTACTGGGTTTTAAAAGATGTTCACAAAGGCACTTCCTATATGAATCCCTTCCTGAGCCTCCTGTCCTGGTGGTTTTCAACCCTGCTTGCCCATTGGAATCTCCTGAGGAACTTAATGCCTGGTCTGCTCTGACCTGAGTGGGGTGGGTACAGCCTGCACTTTGGGACTTTTAAAGGCCTTCCTATGACTCTAGCGTGCAGCCAGTACCACTGACGTGCCCTGGTGTGATCATTCCCTCCCTCCTCTCAGCGTTCAGTCTCTCTTGTATCACACCTTCCGTGTATTTATTTTAACCTCCTATTAGTTAACTTCTTAAGCCCATATTCACTTATTCACTCAGTAATTCAGTCCCTCACTTCTTCACTTTATTCATTCAACAAACATTTAGTATCTACCCTGTTCCAGGCAGCAGGCCCTGAGTAATTACAAGAGGAAGTAAAGCTCTCTGTGTAAATATATTTACCGATTTGTGTGGGTTTAGTTAATATTTTTCAAATGGAGGTATTTTTTTTTCCGTTGTATTCTTCCCTAAAATAGACAACAGAAAACTGCTACATATAGCTCACCCACTCTGCCCTGAAAAGTGCTTGTGTGAGGAAAAGTGCTATTGCAAATTCAATTTTTAAAAATCCAGATGAATCTAAAGACTGCAGCGTCAATTGCTGGCAGAGACAAATGGGAAAAGCCAGAAAGATCTGTGAGCAGGAAGGCTTCAAAAATCACATAGCATGCAGACTTGTACGGCAAACATCTGCTGCTCCCTAACCTAGAATCTAAACTTCCCAAAGTGGAGGGCAAAGTTCCCTTTATTTTTTTCTCAAATATTCTTTTCTTTGCTCATTTTTTTTTAATTTTAGGTTAATGTGAGCGTACAAACAACCAGATCACAATATTTGGATTTGTTAAAGTCCCTCTTGCAGTTATGTCCCATACCCCAAAAGTTCCCTTTTCTTACCACAAATTTCTCTCTTTTTCCCCCCCCGAACCAGGTTTACTCATGGGCACTATTTAATGTTTGGTCTGCATCATAAAAGTGTTGAGTTTCTGGTAAAGTCTACTGTGAGCAGTTCCCTGGTGCCCACTGTTAGGGCCACAGTGGGACTGGGGGCAGGGTTTTGGCCCTTGAATTGGATGACGTAGCCCTGCCACTCCTCCCACCTTCTGCCTGGGTAGCCCAGGCGACCCTTTTCCATGCTGAGTGAACTTTTGTATGGACAGCCTTTACAAAAATGGGCAACTGGAATACCCATTAAGACACCCGATAGGAAGGGGTGTCTTCCTGAGGCTACATTTTGTAAGCACCAGAAAACACAAGGAAAATTGACTTCTGAATTAGAATAACAAATACCAACAAATTAGAGTAACTTAGCCTATTGCACTTAAGAGTCTTCTGTCACCCATTTGGAGATTAGCCAAGAACCAAGAACGAAACCAAAAGGGCTCCATGCCCAGCTGGCGATGGTGGAAGTTCAGCTGCAGGGGCACTTGGGTACCTTGTCTCTAGGGAGATCTAGCGCTCACTCAAGTTTATTTTCTTTCTTTTAGACAAAGTTTGCACAAGTTTGAGTATCTGGTTTTCAAACCTACTAGAGATGTATAGTAACACCTGGGAGGGCATAAGAGAATGCTACCGCCCTCCTTGCTGACAGCCATGAACCGCAAGCAGGAGACAGAAAGTGGAAATGCACATTTAGTGGCATTTCTCTGTCTTTTCAGCCTATTTCCATTGTTGATAAATTTGAATGTTGCATCTCCTTGTGGAAATTCTGGTACCTGAGCCCAGGTAGATACAGCCCCCTCCTTGTCATAAGCTGGGTTGCTTGAGAAGCAGATTCCAGAGTCTATTGGTGTGTGGGTTTGCTACACGCTCCGCCGTAGGAGGGAAGGGGCGAAGCAGGAGCGGGCAGAGGGTGAGGGCGAGCCACAGGGGCTCAACAACAGCTGTGGCAACTCCACGGCAGGCTGTGACACCAGAATAGCTCTTCAGAGCTGACCTCAGTTGGACCTTGCTGAGCAGATCTTTAGAGTGTCACACCAATCGTCATTGATGGAGGCTGCTAAGGCTCCTTGGGCAAGGAAGCTCCCCACCTCCAGGCAGTCCCCCCAGGGCTGACAGATGAAGGCTGTCTGCCACAGTGTCCCCTGCAGCCAAGCCGATGAATCCTTCCTTGAAAGAGACCAGGCTGACAGACACACCACAGTGTCCACTTTGCTCCTTGAATTACATCAGTGATTTTCAACTGGTGTGCCACAGCATACTAGTGTGCCCTGAGAGCATCTTAGGTGTGCCACGGAAATTATAAAGATCGTTAATAAAATTATTTTCAAAAGAAGTTTAAAGCACAGTGATTTTTTTACTCTTTTTTTTTTTTTATCCATGTAGTTTAAGTGTGCCATGGAAGTTTAATTATAGACTTGAGTGCTCTGTGAGATAAAAAAAGGTTGAAAAACACTGAATTACACCCTGGAGGACTAGGATGTTCTCATCTTTTCTGTGCCTGACTAGATTGATGGCTGTGATGGAGACTGCTAATTACTCATCAACCATCCATTCCAGATTTAGGGGTGGGAGTTACAAAACACCCAGCTAGAGTATTTTATTTCCCTGCCTTCCTTGTCAGTTGGTGTGGATATGTTTTGGCCAGGGAGATATAAGCAACAATGATAGGAAGGGAAGGTTTTTTCAGACTTACTGACATGACTTTCTCTCTTTTGTCCTCCCTTTTGCTTTTCTGCTATGTGGAATGTAGATATGATGGCAGAGTTGTGGCAACCACATTGAGCCAAGGAGGTTACTTTATGGATGGCATTATGTACTTTTAAGTAAGGAAGATAAGCAGAGCCTGAGTCTCTGATTCTAGAGCTGCCATGTCATACCTAAACTGCTACCTCTAGACTTCTTTTTATAGGAGAGAAATAAATATCTGTCCTGTTTAAATTTTTTTTCTATTTTTTTTATTAAGTCATTTGTACATAGATCATGAATACATTTATGCCATTATGGGATGCAATGTGCTGATTCTTTGTACAAATTGGAGTGCTTACATCCTACTAACCAACATAGCCTTCACCTCATTTACCCAATTACAGTTTTAAGACATTTGTGTTTTACACCTGATTGATAGATCCAACTTGTACTTGCAATATGCTCCATAGGTGTGGTCCCCCTACTAACCCTCTATCGACCCACCCCCCTCCCTTCCCTCTCCCTCCTCTTCCCTTATTTTGAGGTTTTTCTTTGACAACCAAATCTGACCCTAATGGATTCAAAGGCCAAGCTCTACTGAGAATTTATGATTAAAATAGTAATTTTTACTAATTCTGGAATCCATGTCTCTCCACTCCTCACCCCATCCAATATGTTGTCTGTACTCCTGCCACAGGGGTTTTCCACATGTTCTTTCCATCATTAAAAATCTTTCCAGAGCTCTTAAACTCTAAATTGTCTGTGATAAATGGTCTTATGAATTGAATATTAGGACTTTCCTTGCTTCGTGTTTGTGTTTATTCTACCATGCAGTTTTTATCATTTGTTCATAAGAGAGTATTTGGGGACCATGGCTAGAAACAACACTAGCAGTTCTGTAGACCACAAATCTATTGGCTAGAACTGCATCCCATAATAGTCAGTGGAAGAACATAATATTGTTAGTAATCTGGGAGTTGGGCAGATCTCAGTCTACCTCTGAGCCGCAGTCCAACAGCCACCCTCACCCTTAATTACACAATTGCATTTTAATAGAATCCACTGCCATCCCAGCTGCTCTGTTCCTCCTTCCTGTATTGGTGCCCTGAGCAGGCCCAGCTCTTTTGCAATGAAATGCAGATTACAGGCCACACTGAGTCCCAGCCACATTCCAAACCCCACAAGAGCAGTTGCTTTCTTTGGTTTTCAGAAGCTGCCAGAAGGCTACACTGTGTCGTATTATGATGTCATTGTTTCCCCTCCTAGGTAGATCTCTCTGACTTTACTTTTTTATGTATACATTTTAAAAAACAACACTTTCGTTTTGAGATAATTGTAGATTCACATACAGTTGTAAGAAATAATGATAACCTTCACCTAATTTCCCCCAACGGTAACACCTTGCATAACTATAATACAATATCACAACCAGCAAATTCACACTGATACAATCACACTGATTTTTAAAAATGTATTAAAGGCAGTAACTCTTTCCCTGTGAACTTTGCAATAGAAGATGCAGAGTATACTTTTGAAACTTCTCTTGGTGTGTATGGTACAAAGTCTAGACACTTTTTGTGATAAAAATTAATGTTTTCTCACTAAAAAAATGAAAATATTTCAAGATTCAGCAAATCTGGAATTCTTTACCCAGACTTTAAACCCCTCCAAGTTCTGGCCCAAACTCCCTACCCAGGCTTATCTGTCAGAACTCTTACTGGATTCCCCCAGAGCCTAGAACTATTCTGCCTAAACTTCCTATCCAAGTTTCAGATTAGGTGAAGTGTTAGCCCCTTCTCTTTCATCTGGGCTAGGTATCTCTTTGTTTTCATTATTTTACTTCCTTTTGTGCCTGGCACACAATAAATGATCAAAAAGTGTTTGTTGAATAAATGAATGATTAGATGGACGAATAACTCTTACCACTTTAGGGGAACTGAAATATACCACCTACTTCTCTTTTTCTGTCACTTATCTCTGGATTCTACTGCCAACGGAACTCTGTTTAGCTGCCCTTCAGTGGGCAGCACCTAGGCCAGTACCTTGCACGTGTTAGGTGCATAACATGTGGTGGCAGCTGGCTGGAAGGGGGCTGGAAATTGAGACAAGAAGAGCAGTGTGAGTACAGGCATGGAGATAGTGTGTTCCAGGATAGCAAGTGCCCCGCTTGGCTGAGAAAAATCATTTTACAGCCCATTTAATCCATTTCAGCAGTGGGTCTGGCTTATATCACTGGGCATCTCAATGACAGACATTTAATAGGCCTGTCCTGCTCCTGTGCTGCTAAAACACTGTGTAAAAGAATCTCAGCTCCTGCAACCCTGTTCACAGAAACTCCTAAACTCCAAGGGAGGTGGTGCCGTAGATCTGCTCCATTCACCTGCAGAAAGGGAAGATTTGCCTGAATTTTCATATAAACTTAAAATGGGCTAGGTACAGTGGTTCATGTCTGTAATCTTAGCATTCTGAGAGGCAGGTGGATTGCTTGAGCTCAGGAGTTCGAGACCAACCTGAGCAAGAGCAAGACCCAGTCTCTACTAAAAATAGAAAAACTAGCCAGGCGTTGTGGATCTCTTGAGCCCACAAGTTGGAAGTCGCTGTGATGCCACAGCACACTACCCAGGTGGCAGAATGAGACTCTGTCTCAAAAAAAAAAAAAACCCTTAAGATGATCTCATAAATAGCTGTGCCATTGTTAGCAACTTAAAAGGAGATTGCCACTCTCCTTTTTATATCTTAGGGTAAAGTGGAACTCACAAAGCTGGAGTTCATACCCTAGTTTTGTAGCTGGCAGTGTCTATTGCTTGCCTATGGCAGTGGCACCACTCTTGCCCAAGAGATGTTCTTTTCCACAGAGCCAGGGCACACACCTAGTGAAACACAGGCAGGGCTGCTAGGGCTGGATGCCACCGATTTGATGTATTGGTTCTCCTGCTCCCTTAACATGAATTTAGCTTCTTCAGTATCCAGATCTGCACAATAAGGAAATATGATGGTCTTAGCTCATAGAGTAGCTAGGAGTGGGCATGTGGCAGGTGCTCAGTAGATGTTAGCTCTGGTCACCATTATTATTATAAAGCAATCAGAATCGATGCAAAGTACGGGGGGCTTAGGGACAAAAAGGGGGTGCTATTATAGGTAACACACTTGTTTTTCATTATGCTATGTCACCATGTACAGATATAATTAATATTCATTTTACTATTTGTGGTGGGCTGAATAATGGCCACCCCCCAAAGATATGCCTGTCCTAATCACTGAAACCTGTAAATGCTACTTGATATGGCAAGAGATATTGTAAAAGTATTAATAATTAAGTTAAATATCCTGAGATGGAGTGATTAACTGGGATTATTCAGATGGGCCCTAAATACAATCACATATATTTGTTACCTCTATTCCTCTAAAAGGAAGAAAGAGAGGAACTTACACCCAGAAGAGGAGAAAGTGACCTGACCACAGAGCGATGAGGCCACAAGCCAAGGAATGCCATTGGCCATGAGGAGAAACAAGGAATGATTTGCCCCCTAGATCCTCTGGAGGAATGTGGCCCTGCCAACATCTTGATTTGGACCCAGCAAAATGGATTTGGGGCTTCTAGGCTCTGGACCTATAAGGAAATAAATTTCCGTTGTTTTAAGGAACCAAATTGTCTAATTTGTTGCAGTAGCCACAGGAAACTAATATACCACTTAATAATTGGGTTGAATTATTGCAAGAGCTGCATTTGTAATTTTTACTCTTTATCTTTAAGGTTATTTTCTTCATTTATTTTGTTCTTTAGGAAAAAAGCACAAAAATTAATAGACCTTAGATTCAAGTTATAAATAGCAAATTTTGATGCCTTTTTATTTGCATTCCTGAGTAGTAAAGTGGTATTTTGTTCAATATTAATCTTCTAATGAATTTTATGGAGCTTTAGTACAATTTACATTTTAATATCTAATCTGTATTTTAATCTTTGATAAAAGAATCAGAATTCAGAGTATTGCAGACTAGAGGGTTAGGTAAAAAGTTCTTTTGCTTTTCTCATAGTAAGTTGTTTTAAAAAATAATTACTCATTAATGATATCTTTTATTTTTATTTATTTATCTTTTTCTTTTAAGGCAGAGTCTCACTCTGTCACCCAAGCTAAAGTGCCATGCTGTCAGCCTAACTCACAGCAACCTCAGATTCCTAGGTGCAAGTGATCCTCCTGCCTCTGCCTCCCAAGTAGCTGAACCTAGTGGTGCCTACCACAATGCCCAGCTAATTTTTCAATTTTTAGTTGAGACTGGGGTCTTGCCCTTGCTCAGCCTGGTCTCAAACTCCTGAGCTCAAGCAATCCTTCCACCTTGGCCTCCCAGAGTGCTAGGATTACAGGCATGAGCCTCTGTACTTGGCCCATTAATGTTTCTGATAGAGTTAAAGAGCTGAAAATAATTGGCTTTTGTTTTTACTTAGATTCCCCACAATAAAATAATTGGATAGAAAGTAGGACTACTGGATGCTGTTTTTACTTCTCTGGGACAATTGCATGCAGTATTTTAAACTGTGTGGATTCAGAGGGAGAGAGTGATTTCAGGGACACAGAGACTGGCCGTCCCTCCACCTTGCCTGTTTGCTGAATAAACCCATTTGTTCCAAACAATCAGAGAATCCTATAAGGAGATTCAGGTCTTTTTCCCACACGAAAACACAAATACAATTGCTTCTCATCATTCGCGGTAGTTATATTCCTTAAAGTCACCACCAACGCTGAGTAGCGCTGATGCAAGATCGGAGTCTTTTGAGCCTCTAAGTCACAACATTTTGTTCAACCACTCAATACATAACCTTATTTTATGTGTGTTTCTGTTCAAAGATCCCCTAATTTTAGTTTATTATTTTTTTTTGAGACAGAGTGTCACTATGTCGCCCTTAGTAGCATGCAGTGGCGTCACAGCTCACAGCAACCTCAAACTCTTGGACTTAAGTGATTCTCTTGCCTCAGCTTCCCAAGTAGCTGGGACTACAGGCACCCACCACAGTGCCCGGCTATTTTTTGTTGCAGTTGTCATTGTTGTTTAGCTGACCCAGGCTGGGTTTGAACCTGTCCTCACTGTATGTGGCTGGCACTCTAACCACTGTGCTATGGGTGCTGTGCCTTAAGATACCCTAATTTTAATATATATTATTGATTCATTAACTAGGAACTTATGTCCACTAGTGCTAGAACTCATGATCGAACAAGCTTAGCTAATGTGTGTGTTTTCTCAGTAAGGCACAGTAAGACTTCTTTCTCTGCGGAATAGATAGCACTTTGGGACTACAGTTGAGAGTCCAACAAAAAGCACAAAAATGCAAAAAGGACGGTGCTGAGTAGGCTGCATAAGGGACACTTGGTTACTGCACAGTGGCTGAAACAAGAAGGCAGTGGCTGGTTTGCCCCAGCTAGGCAGGTGCGCGTGGGGTGACCCAAATTCACGTCAGGAAACCCTATGAATATTGATTGGAGGATTACAAGTAAATTTTAGTAAATACCTGTAGGCAAATTGGAAAACACAGAATCCGTGAATAATGAAGATCAAAGGGACCTCACAGAAAGCTGAGGAGGCAGGGCTCACCAGCAATGGCCACTTTCAGGCAAGATCACTTGATTTGAAATTATTAACTGACCTTGTGGCTCTGAGTGAAATACAGTTCTAGTAAAGGAGAATCCAGTTAAGGGGCTGGGCTTGGAAACAGCCGCCTTACACCACTGGTGCCATTAAGGAGCTGGGTCCAAATTCCTGAGGGGCACCTAAGGAGGCTGTATGCATTCCCTGTGGACAGCCGGAACTACAGAGAATCTTTCCTGACAGCAGGTGTTTATAGCAGAGAAGGGAAGGGGAGGAGGCTCTAGGCTCCCAAGAGATAGCAGTGGTAGGAGAAAAGAGAGGGGAAAGCAAGGCTGTGGGGCAACCGTGACTTTTTGATCCCATCACAATTTTGTTTGGAGTCTGCCTGTGCTCCATGTGCTGTGAACAATTGCAGAATGTTTTTACATGATTATAATCTGATTAACTTTTCTTGACACATTCATAGGGGGGAATTAAACATAAAGAAGACTCAGGTTAGCAAAGACAAAATGCTTTGTGGAATGATTTAAGTTCCTAAGTATAATTTTTATTATGCAGGATCTAGAACTAAAAGGGGTATGTGAGTTTTATAAATCTTATTTTTTCATTTTTCAGAAATCATTAAGTAATTTGTCCCAGGTCTTAGAGTGGCAAGGCTAAAACTAGGGTCTCCTAAAGCCAATTTTCACTCTGCATGATCTTTTAAAAATGGACTTTAATTTTTAGAGCAGTTTTAATTTCACTAGACTCTAGAAGTTTTAAGAAAAATTGAGCAGTGGGTACAGAGTTCCTCCTATATTCCCCATACCCTACACATGTATGGCCTCACTGATTATCAACATTCCCCACCAAAGTGGTGCATGTGCTGTCACCAGGGAACCTACCTTGACACATCATCAGTCCAACTTCCTAGTTTACTCTGGCGCTCACTCTTGAGTTGTACATTCTAAAAGTTTGGACAAATGGATGATGACGTGTGTCCACCCTTACAGTATCACACAGAGGAGTTTCACTGCCCTAAAAATCCTCAGTGCTTTGCCTATGTATCCCTCCCTCCTCTTGACCCCTGACCTTTCTGCTATGTCTATACTTTTCCAGAATGCTATCTAGTTAAAATCATACAGTACGCAATCTTTTCAAATTGGCTTCTTTCACCTAGTGGTATGCATTTAACTTTCCTTAGTGTCTTTTTGTGGCTTTCTTTTAGCAATTAGTAATATTCTATTGTCTGAATGCACCACAATTCACCTACCCAAAGGACATCTTGGTTGCTTCCAAGTGTTGGCGATTATAAATAATGCTGCTATAAATATCCACGTGCCCCGCTTTTGTGTGGGCATGAGTTTTCAACTCCTTTGGGTAAATACCAGTGGGAAGGATTGCTGGATTGCTGGCAAGAGTCTGTTTAGTTTTATAAGAAACTGCCAAACTGTCTTGCACAGTGGCTGTACCATTTTGCATTCCCAGCAGTAATGAGAATTCCTGTTGCCTCATGTCCTGTCCAGCATTCAATGTGGTCACAGTTTTGGACTGTACCACAGGTAGGCGTGTACAGGTAGCTCACTGTTGTTTTAATGGTGATTGGTTAATGACACATGATGTTGAACACCTTTTTGTATGCTTATTTGGTATCCGTATATCTTCTTGATGAGGTGTCTACTCAGATCTTTTGCCCATTTTTTAACTGGGTTGTTCTTATTGTTGAGTTTTAGGAATTCTTTGTATATTTTGTATACCAGTCCTTTACTAGACATGTCTTTTATAAAAATTTACTCAGTCTGTGGCTTGTCTTCTCAATTCTCTTGACTCTTCATATTTTTTTAGCAAACAATAGATGCTCAGTGAATGTTAATAAAATTAATGGATTAATTAATGTAAATGTGTCTCTAAAACTGAATAGAAAAGAAATCAGATGATTGCTGCACTGAAAATTGAGCAACAATAATAATAATAATGCAAAAAAAAAGTAACAATCACATTGTCAGATAAGAGTATGTCTATCATAGAATGCTTTGACTCTGAGGTTCAGTGTGGAGTCATCAGTTAACTTCTTATTTTTTTTTTTCTGATTTCTTTTCTGAATGTATTTATCTTCATTTATTCTTTAAGAGGTTTTTGTTTCTAGTCCTTATCTTAAACATTTTTATTATTATTAAATTTTAAGCCTTTTTAATTTTATGAAGGCAAAAAGTGGAAACCAAATAAACACATGTATACGTATAGAGAAAATTGTTTTAAAAAGGGAAAAAAATCAAATTGAAATAGAAGTCTATGGTTCTACTCTAGTTTCTAGTCATGTGTGGATTCTGTTCCTTCATCAAGATATACACATTATTCTCTATAAGTTATAAACTTGAATATAAAGTTAGAAAAACAGAAGACCTGGGCAGCGCCTGTGACTCAAAGGAGAAGGGCACCGGCCGCACATGCCAGAAGTGGCAGATTCAAACCCAGCCCTGGCCAAAAATTGCAAAAAAAAAGAAAGAAAGAAAAATAGAAGACCATAGAAAGTATAATTTAAATGACAAACACCTGCTTCATATGAAGTGCCTACTTCTCTCATAGAGCAGAAGTTAGCATTTTGAAGGGACCTTGGAAATAACCTAGTCCAATCCTCACATTTTACAGGTGACAAAACATAATTATAAAGGGACAGTTTGGTCTGTCACTTCAAGGTGGACCTTTCAATAGGAGCTGATTCCCAACAGTGAACCAATAGACCTAGAATCCGATAGACCTGTTCTTTGAGCCTCAATTTCCTCATCTGTAAAATGATAATAAAAATAAATAAAATGACAGAGAAAATGGTGATGATAGTAATGAGCCAACTCCCTGGGGTTGTTATGCAAATGAAATAAAAATGAAGTAGGAAGAGTACTAAGCTTGCGCTGGAGAGTACATGCTCAATAAATGGCTGTCGTAAAGGTCACTGCCATTGTTAATGCCACCAGTGTCCCACCAAGCACGGGACTTTGCATAGAGGATTTATCTAACAAGTAATCACTGAATTCTATTCTCTACCCTTATTTGGAAAGAGGGAGGGGCTCGTGATTTTAGCACTGGTATCCAAGAAGTTGGATGGCACCTGTTGAAAAACTTTAAAGATCTGCTTGTAATATAAAATAATAGCTAGATACATTTTTGTAAATAAATGGATGGCGTTATTTCTAGGACTTTAAAATATTAATATTCACATTATGATGTTCAGCATTTACTTTGCCTGCTGAGTCATTGCCAGTCACTGTCATGCTCTTTCCCCCAGACTAGCCTCACAGAAGACAGACAACCCCAGGCTGGCCACTGCCCAGGACTCTCAGGCCAGCTTCCCACTCCCCACCCCAGCCCCTGACTTTAAGGACACTGGTCTCTAGGTGAGATCCCGGGGAGGGGGGGGGAAGGCAGGATTCTCCCAGCAGCCTCCGGGAACTCAGCCTGGGACTCACCTTTGGTTTCTATATTGTCCCTAAAGGTGTTGCATGTTTGTATTTTTTAATAAACATTTACTAGTGTGAAATTGTTAACTATAAACATTTACAGTACACAACATTTTTAAAATCTCATTTTGGCATTTCCTTATTTCTTCCAGGAGCTTTAAAAACTGAAAGTAGACTAGAGCTGCCTTCAGCCTTCTACACACCCTGTCACGATGCCCCTGAGAGCATCCTCCTCCTCATCACAACATCAGTAACAACCAGCATTCATTGGTCCACCAGTTCCAGGTAAGGAACGTGGGCTCGGGGAGCTGATGAACCACCTTCCGTACTGAACCTCCTTCCAGCTAGTGACCTTGGGCCAGTTGCTGCAGTTCTCATTTTTATTGAAGATGAATATATTAGTAACAATATCTTCTTGGGTGGTGCCTGTGGCTCAGTGGGTAGGGTGCTGGCCCCATATACTGATTGTGGCAGGTTCGAACCCAACCCCGGCCAAACTGCAACAACAACAAAAAATAGCCAGGGTGGTGTGCACCTGTGGTCCCAGATACTCGGGAGGCTGAGGCAAGAGAATCACTTAAGCCCACGAGTTGGAAGTTGCTGTGAGCTGTAACGCCACAGCACTCTACTAACGACGATAAAGTAATACTCTGTCTCTAAAAGAAAAAAAAAAAAAAAGAAAAAAATCTTCTTAATACATAATACAGCAGTTGTGAGGATCATCAACATTAAAATGGCACATCATATGTATGTAATACGTGGTCAAATAAATAAATATATGTGTGTGTATACATATATACATGATATATATACAAGATATATATAATCTTTTAAGTTAATAGTATATACATATTTATGTATATATGTATGTGTGTATATATGTACATATATACACGTTTGTATATATACAATTAAGTTAAAAAGATTATGCATATAAACAAACCCATCCGGGTTTTTATAAAATTATGTTAAAAAGATTTTAAACAACCATCCATACATTATAAACATATATATAATATTTTTTTTTTTTTTTTTTTGAGACAGAGCCTCAAGCTGTCGCCCTGCGTAGAGTGTTGTGGCATCACAGTTCACAGCAGCCTCCAATTCCTGGGCTCAAGCGAGTCTCCTGCCTCTGCCTCCCAAGTAGCTGGGACTACAGGCGCCTGCCACAACGCCCGGCCATTTTTTGGTTGCAGCTGTCATTGTTTGGCAGGCCCGGGCTGGATTCGAACCCACCAGCTCAGGTGTACGTGGCTGGCTCCTTAGCCCGTTGAGCCACAGGCACCAAGACTATAATCTTTCCAACTTAACTGATTTCTCTGGACTCATAACAATTGGATGAAGTAGGTAGCATTATCTTCCTCATTTTATAGAGAATGACCATGAAGCTTGGTGAGGTTAAGAGTTAACTGGTAAGAGGCAGAGAAGGAACTCCAACCTGGGCCTGTTTGATCATCATGTTCATGCCTATTGCCACTCACTCTACCTTGCTGCATAATTTATAATAGTGAAAAATTGATAAACAACCTAATATAAACTACGGTATGTCCACACCATGAAATGCAGCCAATAAATTTCACATTTGCAAACTGGGCAGACTGGTTGCAAAGCCCCGCTCCCTAGCAAGCAGTGTGCTGTCCTGAGTCATTGCTGGGCCTGGGCACACGGTGACAACTCTGACCACAGCAGCAAGCTCTGTCCTGTGTGGCCCTCCCTGCTCCAAGCCTTGTCTTTCTGAGGTTCTGAGAAGGGAATTACCAGCTTCTCTCCCATAGTCTGTCGTAGACAAACTCTCTCCTGTCTGAACTCTTTTCCCTTTCTGCACCTCCCCTGGGAAGTCTCCCGAATGACCTCAGCCCAGGAGTATTTCTCCTTCTGCCATTCTATTTTAACCATCATCAGATGATACGTTGGCAATTTACTCTAAGGTGTCTTTCCCTCCTCCCACCCCTCTCCACCCTGGGATGTAAGTACTGGGAGGACAGGAATTGTGCCATGTTCTCGGCCCACTCCCAGGGCCTGATACAGTGGAGCCAACAGATATTATATGATAATAACAGCTAATATTCATGAAGAGCTTGCTACATCCTTGGCCCTCTGCTAAGCATTTTATGTGCTGGCAAGCAGACAAGTTGGATGACTCGGAGGGAAGAAGAGAAGACAGGCCCCTTTCCTCATCTCCCCCTACCCTGCCAGAGAGGCCGGCAGAACAGATTCAATCAAGTCCCAGGATGTATGGAGGGAGTCACGGAGGTAAGGCCGTGCTATGGCACCTCAGCTGCTTCTATACAGAACTTCATTTGTAAAGTGGGTGTAGTATTGGTCACCAACTCTGGGCTGTTGGGTGGCTTCAAAGAGGTAATATAGATGCACGTGTTTAGCACAGGATGGGCACGTAGTCATCATTTAACAAAAATTTGCAATGTTGCTGAGAAAAGAGGACAAGGCCCTATCCCCCCGTCAGGGCTACAGGGCAGAGATGGAAAGAACGTCAGACACTCGAGCCCCTTCTACACCCCCACCTGATGCCAGCAGGAGAGGACAGGATGGCGTCTCACCAGCCCTCCCCAGATGCAGGACCACGGTCGAGAGTGCCATCTGTCCCCTCACACTCTGATTCTCAGAAGATGCTGGAAAACCTGGTGACAAGGGAAAGGGGGGCCTTGAACCTGCCCCCATGGCATGGTGGCAACTGTGTAGAGTCCTGGGGACAGATATGAGGTAGTGACAGCCTGACCTACCAAATCTTTCTCCCGACTGAGGTAGATGTGGGCAGAGAGCCAGAAGCCATTGGCTTTATGGAGGCAGGACAAGGGGGGAGCAGGGGGAGTGGGATGCCTCACTGCTTGGCTGACCAGATGCTGACATCACACAGGACTTCTGTGAGGGCACTGGGTACCTAAGTCAGACTCACTTCCTCCTCCTGCAATAGGGATGAGGCTGATCACAGATTTCTTATCATTCTTTGTGGGGAAGGAGGATATTGAGGCACTCAATGGCTTAATAACTTACCCAAGGTTGTCAAGCTGGTCAGCAGCATAGCCAGGATCCAAACCTACGTAATGTGCTGCCAGGGCCGGGTGCCCGGCCACCAGGCCGGGAGGGTGTGTGTGAGAGAGACAGGACAGAGGAGGGGAGGTATGTTTGTATAAGAGGTGTGTGTGTGTGTGTGTGAGAGAGAGAGAGAGAGAGAGAGAGAGAGAGAGAGATTAGTTACACTTACTTGAGTTGCTTGGGCTCCTCCCAACTCCCCTGCAGCCCTCAGCTCTTTCCCTTTCAGCATGATGGTCAGCCCTCAGCCCTCAGCTCTTTGCCTTTCAGTGTGATGGTCATATGTCCTCTTCTGATATTTTCACCTTTAGGTTAGGGCCACCCTGAGATACAAAATGAGAAAAAAAAACCTTGTTAATCCAGACTTTGGGCAATTTTCACTGTGATATACTCTTTCTTAGAGGCACTTAAGGCAATCTCCTCAGGTCAGAGCCAGACTCAGGAGACGGCTCCCACAAGGCGCATCTGAGTTGGGATAGCAGCTCCGCCTCACCCCCCAACAAAGGGCACCTTCAATCTTAGTACCAAAGGACAAAACAGCCATGTTAAGTGTGTCTTTCCCAAGCCTTGTGCTTAAGTCGGTTTTACTAAGATGTTGTAGGGTTGACCTGTTTTCGGTGTTAAAGTTGGGGATCTGATGTTTATTTACAAGGGGATGTTAAAGTTGGGGATCTGATGTTTATTTACGTTAGTTTGGTCTGGGAATCAAATGGACAGAAGCTCAATAGACTGCTCTGAGCACCTTCCCAGGCTGGCCTGGCAGCTCTGGGAGTATTCTGTTCTCGTTGGTGGCCCAAGTTTTCTTTATTAGCCATACCCTGCTGGCAGCTCTTCTTGTTTCTGGTGACTGTGTAGTCTCACTACACTATTTCTGAGAAAGAGCAGGGCCAATGGGATGGCAGATTTCAGAAGCAGACCCTGTGTTGACATCTTTTTACACAGCTCATGTCAAGAGACAAATAAAATGCCCCATTGATTTATAATGACAACCCCCTGCCTTTGGCAGTTGCAGAATAACAGGTGCATCACACAGTGCGGAGGGGAGATAATGGGACCATTCAGGTTTTGCCTGTTGGCCTCCTGGTGTGTAGCGATTATATTGGTTTTATTCAGATACTTAAAGTAAAGCTCCAAAGTCCTGGTGTTCCTTCAGGTCAGAGTAGTAACAGTCAATCTATAATGATGCCTGCTCAGGGAGGCCTATATTCTGTAGAGATATAGTAAGGATGCTCAGAATTCACATGGCATCTCTGAGCCTAGAAAGGGATAGAGAACTCCAACTTCATTTTACTTTATTTTTTTTGCAGTTTTTGTCTGGGGCTGGGTTTGAACCTGCCACCTCCGATACATGGGGCCAGCGCCCTACTCGATGAGACACAGGCGCCGCCCACCATTTTAACATAAGCAGGGCACAGGTACAGGAGCCCATAAAATTGTTGCAAATGCTCTTGTTTTCAGTTCCATATATCTAAAATTTTTAAATTAAGAAATAGCTCAAATATACACAAAAACAAAGAGATTATTATAATGAGTAACTATCAACTATCTATTTTATGAAATAAAATATTACCAGAATGGTTAAAGCCTCCTGTATACAGTTCTTAGATCACATAGCCTCCCTCACTCTGGAGTTAGCCACTGAACTAGCTTGGGGGCTTACCATTCCTTTAGATATCTTTGAACTTTTATACATCCATAAGAATCCCCACATAACATTATTTGTTGTTTTAAAAATTTATTTAAATTAAATATTGCAATATATATCCTTTTGAGATTTTCTTTTGTTATAAAAGTTTATTTCAGATTAATATGAGGGTGCAAATGATTAGGTTACATTATTTGCATTTGCTAGGTAAAGTTCAAGTTGTAGCCGAGCCCTTCACCCAGGGAGCGTGCTGTATACCCTTACATTGTGCCCTTCAGGGAAAGCACACCAATCCTCCTCCCCCTCCCCCTCTCCACTTTCTCTTTCCCTCCTCCCCTTCACCCCAACTAGAATTTAATTTTGTTTTTCTCTCATGTGGGGGTATATTGTTTATCTGTCGGTTTCATATTATTAGTATGGAAAGAAGTATGGAGAATCTTTGAAGAGCTAAAAGTAGACCTTCTATTTGATCCCCAAATTCCTTTACTAGGTATCCCAGAAGAAAAAGAAAATCATTTTACCATAAGGACATTTGCATTAGAATGTTCATCACAGCTCAATTCACAGTCACCAAGACATGGAATCACCCCAAGTGCCCACCAACCCAGGAATGGATTAATAAACTGTGATATGTATACTATACTATACATGAGTGCTATTCAGCAACAAAAAAGATAGAGACTTTACATCTTTTTTATTTACCTAGATGGAATTGAAGAACGTTCTTCTTAGTAAAATATCATGAGAATGGAAAAGCAAGTATCCAATGTATGTGATACTAACAATAAAAGTTTTTGAAAATATGTATCATGATAACACATGAAGTTCTATTTGCTAATTTATTTATTTGCTGTACTGTATTCCATTCTTTGCTATTTATTTATGCGTATGTTGATGGACAATTAGGTCAGTTATAGCTTTGCTCAGGGCAAGAGTTTCTCTATGATGTCTACCTAGGAATAGAATTTCAGAGTCATAAGGTTTGACCACCTTAAGTTTGTCTTAGTCCATTTGCATTGTTATAGCAGAATTCAATAGACTGGTAGTTTATAAACAACAGAAATTTATTTCTTAAAATTCTAGGGGCTGGAAAGTTCACAATCAAGATGCCAGAAAATTTGGTGTCTGGTAAGGGTCCACTTTTTGGTTCACAGAGGAAGCCTTCTTTCTATGTTTTCACATGATCGAAGAGTCAAACAAGGTCTCTGGGTCTCTTTTATAAGGGTACTAATTCCATTCATGAGAGATCTACCCTTATAGCCTAATCACTGTCCCACAGCCCCACTTTCTAATGCCATCACCTTGGAGGTTAGAATTTCAAAATAAGAATTTGGGGAGACATAAATATTCAGTCCATTGCAGGAAGATACTGCCAGAGTGACTTTGAAAGTTTGGTACCAGGTATCAGTGAGCACTCCCACCAACAGGGATGAGAGTTTGCATTTTTCATATCCTGTTCAATGTGAGTGCTGTCAGACTTTTTAATTTTTGTCAATATGGTAGATGTAAAATATTTTATTGAAGTACTTATTTACAGTTCAACTAGTAAGCATGAGCTCTTCTTATATTCTAATTGACTATTAAGGTTTTCTCTATTTTGAATTGTCTGTTCACAGACTTTGACCGTTTTGTAATTTCCTTTTTTTATCTTTTACTATTGCTTTACGTGAATTCTTATATATTGTGAATACTTGTAAAAATAATTTCTTTCAGCTTATAACTTGTCTTTTCACTTTGTAATAGTGATTGGGAGTTTTCATAGTTATGGTAAAATGTATACATAGCATAAGATTTACCATTTTAATCATTTTTATATGTATAGCCTTTAAGTTACTTCACATGGTTGGACATCACTAGCATCTATGTCTAAAACTTTTTGATCTTTCCAAACTAAAACTCTGTACTCATGAACAGTGTTTGAGATTTTAATGCAGTCAAATTTATCATTCTTTTCATTTAAGGGTTAAATTGTGTCATGTTTTAAAAATTCTTCCTAAAGATATTCCCCAACGTTTCCTTCTAAAAGTTTTTAAGATTTGCTTTCCATCTTTATGTCTTGACTTACCTGGAAATAATTTCAGAAAATTGCATAAAGTGGGAATCTATTTTTTTTTTACATATACATGTGTTTATTAGGTTTCCACTTTTTGCCTTCACAGAATTTAAAAGGCTTAACATTTAATAACAATAACAATAACAATGGTTAAGACCAGGACTAGAAGCAAAAACCACGTAAAGAATGAATGAAGATAAACACATTCAGAAAAGAAAATAGACGATTACTGCATCAAAATATTAAGCAATATTAATAATATTAATTCCAAGAAGGCAATGTTCACATTATCAAATAAGAGTATGTCTATTATAGAATGCTTTGACTCTGATGCTCAGTATGAAGTCATCAGTTAACTTCTTATTTTTTTCAAAGTCTCAAAAAATAGACAACTAATATTATATAAATAAAAGTAAGAAAAATCTAATTTAATTTTTTCTACACAGATAACCAGTTCTGGCATAGTTTTATTAATTAAGTCATCCTTTTATTTTTCATCTTCCATTTTAATTCTGTTAAATATTATTTTCATATATGCAACAATATATTTCTGAACTAGATATTCTTTTATATTAGTCTGTTTTTCTCTCCCTGTGCTAAATCATACTGTCTTAACTGCTATAGATAATTAAGGACACCTTATTTCCGCTATGCTTTTACTCCCTGATTCTTTTAAAAATTGTCTTGGTTATTCTTGGCCCACTTCTTTTTTTTTTTTTTTCTTTTTTTTGCCCACTTCCTTATCTAACTCCAGTTCCAGCTTGTAAAATCTCTGTCCTGTGTTTCTTTTCTTTTTTTTTTTTTTAATGTCAGCTGATAGTCTTCTTTTTTGGGCCACGGCTGGGTTTGAACCTCCCACCTCCAGCATATGAGGCCGGTGCCTTACTCCTTTGAGCCTCAGGTGCCTATTTCTTTTCAGAAATCTGATTGGAGTTGCATTAAGTCTACAGATTAATTTGAAGAAAATTAAGTATTCCTATCTGTGAATATAGTCTATTTTTCTGATGACTTAGACCTCTTTAATGTCTTCTAATAAAGCTTTATCATTTTCTCCACAAAGGCCTTACATAACTTTTGGTATTTATTCATAGATACTTTATACTTTCACATTGCTATTGTAAGTAACACCTTTTTTCTTTTCTTTTTTTTTGAGACAGAGCCTCAAGTTGTCACCCTGGATAGAGTACTGTTCCATCTCAGCTCACAGCAACCTCCAATTCCTGGGCTGAAGCGAGTCTCCTGTCTCGGCCTCCCAAGTAGCTGGGACTACAGGTGCCCACCACAACACCTGACCATTTTTTGGTTGCAGCAGTCATTGTTGTTTGGCAGGCCTGGGCTGGATTCGAACCCACCAGCTCAGGCTTATGTGGCTGGCCTCTTAGCCTGTTGAGCCACAGGCGCCGAGCCAGTAACACCTTTTTAAAATTATATTTCAAGCTATTTATTGCTTTTGTTATATTTATTCATAGATACTTCATACTTTCACATTGCTATTGAAAGTAACCTTTTTAAAATTATATTTCAAGCTTATTTATTAAATAAGATTTAAAGTCTTATTTTTGTATGTTGAACTCATATCTAGGAATTGAGTTGCACTCTCTACTAACTCTAACAATTTTTATAACCAAAAAAATAGGCTCAGAGACATTAGTTAATCTGCCCCAAATGACATACCTAATAAGTGTCTTCCTTTCTGTTGTGAAGTACAGATAATGTCAGGATGAGAATTTGCATAAACTTGGTTTAAGGCTCATTTCTATTTCTCTGACTCATTTGTTCGTAAGTCTGAAAAACTTATTAAAAGGCTCCTGTGGACTCATCTAAGCAAGACGTCTACAAAAGGAGGTGGGGATGGGCATTAGTATATACAAGGAAACATGGAATCATCTAATCCCGGAGAAAGTAGGAATCTTGGAGTAAATCTGTTGTAAGCCTCATAGAAATCTATTCCAAAAGTGTTCCCTACAAAGCCATTTACTCATTCAACACCTATTCTTTAAACATCTACTAAATGATAGGTCCAGTGCTGGATGTTGGGAGATAGTAGTGAGCAAACCCTCATGGCAATCATAGTTTAGGGACAGACTGTGCTAAAATAGTCACAGAAGTATTTTCCCATAAGCAGAGATAATGGCATAAAGGGATAAAAGTGGGCCTCTGAGAGTAGTAGGGTGGGTTGGGCCAGAAGACCCTCTGAGGCCTGAGGACCAGGAAGAAGACCCTGTGGCCAGAGCCAGGTGGGAGGAGGTTGTGTATAAGTGAAAAGCCTATAAGTACACCTTTAAATAGTTCCATTTTGTGAAGGCAAGTTTAAAGTCTTTTGTGAGTTACAAAGGAAAAAATCCTGGATAGAACTCCATAAGTGGCTTAGAACCTAATCATGTAAAAGTGATTTAGGGCAGAGCTTCATGGAGGCAAGTCTGCAAACAGATACCTGTATATCTCAGGATTTTCCAGGCTACTCCCTTAAGATGATTAACTGCCTCCAAATGGTCTGTTAAGAATCAAGCATTTAAACCGCTTTTTTGGGTGGTGCCTGTGGCTCAGTGAGTAGGGCACTAGCCCCATATACCAAGGGTGGAGGATTCAAACCCAACCCCGGCCAAACTGCAACAACAACAAAAAAAATAGCTGGACATTGTGGCAGGCACCTGTAGTCCCAGCTACTCGGAAGGCTGAGGCAAGAAAATCACCTAAGCCCAAGAGCTGGAGGTTGCTGTGAGCTGTGATAACATACCACTCTACCAAGGGCGACAAAGTGAGACTCTGCTCTAAATAATAAAAATAAATAAATAAATAATTAAATAAATAAATAAACTGCTTATTTCCCCAAAATCTTGTTTTGTGGTTTATTTTTTTGATTGCTTAGTATAAGAATAACTTTAGTGAAGTAGTTATCAGTTAAGCCGGTTAAACCTTAGCCCATAAGGATAGCTTTACTAGTAAAGTGGTTATCAGTTAATCCAATTTATCCATAGGCCCCTAAGTACCAGACAGTAAGAGGCCTGAGGCCAGGTTTAAGTCATATGTTTATTGATTAAGTTATGTGCCTATATAAACTTTGGTGGAAGAAATAAACTTGCCATTTGCCTAAGCTAGCTTTCAGCTTCCTTATTCTCTGACATTTCATCACAGCCTTAACCTCTGCGGAACTGCTCATGCAAGAAACATTCACACAACAATCCTGGGCTGGAGCTGGCACTGAGGTCAGACTGGCAGGATGTTATGGGCCTTTATCCTAAAGTTAGTGGAAGCCACTAAGAATTTTAAGCCTGGGAGTGAGTGGCATGTTCAGATTTGCATTTTTGGAAGGTCACTCATCTCTACTATGGAGAATAATTAAATGGGACATGAATATACATAGAAAAACTAGTTGGGGGCTGTTACCGTTCTCAACAAGAGCTAAGAGAGACCTGGGACCAGGTGCTGGCAGAGAAAACTCAGGCTGAAAACCTCATAGGTGATGATTCTGTGCCAAGGGACGTCAATGTGTCATCTCATTTAACCCCCACAGCAGAAAACCCATGGGATGAGGACCACGCTCATCCTCAGGGGATGAATGATGAAACTGAGGCTTGGAGAAGTCAGAAACTCACGCAAGTGTGCACTGCTGGTTAAGTGTAGACCCGGCACGCAAACCCGGCTAGCCTAAGTCTTTAGCTATTATGAGGTACTTCAGTGGGGGAAGGTGGGAAAAGAGAGGTGAAAGGTGACCCTAGGGCCTGGCCCCTAACAGAATTTGAGAGTAGTTGGGAAAGGTCGTGGGATATGAGGGTCAGGGGCTGCATCTCAAATCTTCACTCACTCTCTTGTCTGGATGGCATCTTCTGCTTCTTGTCACTCTAGAGCTCCACGATGAATATCTGCCTTTGGAAAAGTCAAGGATCTATTTCTCAGAATCTCTATTTTCTCATCAGTAAAAGAAGGAAATACGTCTCCGCTGAGACAATATACATATGAAAGTGGTTTGCAAACCTTAAAAAGACATAAAAATGTCAGGAGTTAATTACAAAGATTACTTTTTCTGTTTCTTTCCTTTTTTTTTTTTTTTGAGACAGAGTCTCACTTTGTTGCTTTCAGTAGAGTGTGGTGGCATCACAGCTCACAGCAACCTCAAACTCTTGGCCTCAAGCAGTTCTCTTGTCTCAGCCTCCCCAGTAGCTGGGACTACAGGCGCTAGCCAAAACACCCAGCTATTTTTAGAGATGGGGGTCTCGTTCTGGTTCAGGCTGGTCTGGAATTCCTGAGTCAGGCATCAACCTGAATCATCCTCCCAGAGTCCTGGGATGACAGGTGTGAGCCATCACACCCTGCCAAGGATTACTTTCTCATATCATACGGCAATTCACTCCGTTTGGGGCAATCCTCCGCATCAGAACGTTTCTTGGTCCTGATCCTAGATCAGCTTCTCTGAGTCCCTTTCAAAGGGACCCAAGCCACTGCCAGTGCTGCCTCTCTAATAATGCCACTTCACATCCCCTGGAGCAACGCTCCAGCATCAGAGGTTACAGCGTGACCCTGCACACCAGCTGCTCCTTTCAGCTCAAGCAGGGATTCCAGCACTCCAAACCCCTCTGTGGGTTCTCTGGGTCAAAGTGGAACTTGAAGTACTGTCCAACAAGAGCTGAATATGGTGTACCTCCTTCCTCCCTCAGCCCACTGGTTTTCCTGAAATGTGCCAAACTCCAGTTCACAGACCTGCCTGGCTGGTCCCAGGCAAGTCCCAGCTGTGGATTTGAGAAGAACTAATTCATTTTCACACGATATTTCCCTGCCTTTACAAAAGGCTCTCGCGTGTCATTTATTCTTACAGAATTTAAAACATATATACTACATACATATTATGTGTACAAAGAGAGGGATTTTTAGATTATTTAAACTGATTCATGTAAATCATAAGGAATATTATCTAGGTAAACCTTTTCCATCTTTACCTTCATTGCCAAAGTCGGGTGGTTTAATTTCATTTTTCAAAGTTTCTCATATTTGGAGAAGGGGGATTTTACTTCAAATTTGATAGATTGGATCAGAAAGGTAAATCTGGGTTATGGTGTACAAGGCAAGAATGATGGGAAATGTTCAATCTGACTTTTATTGATAGTAGAAAAAAATTCATTAAAAAGAGGTGATGCTTTTTTTCCCCAATATCACCTCAAAAATGAGTTCCAAAGCTTTAAAACTTCAAATTTAATACTGAGTCCTCATAAAATGAATGTGTTGGCTAGGTAAGTCAAAAAATTAAAAGTGAGAGAACTTATTCCCTTGTCTCCATCAGAGATTTCCTTCCTTTCAACCCAACTTTGAGAAGGGAACATTTATTAAGTCTAAGGTGGGAATACTTCAGGTGATGTTATATGTACATCATTGTCACCTGTCCCAAATCTGCTAACTAGAAACAAAGATATATGATTAAATTTTAGCCCCATGGAGTGCTTAGGTAGTTATAGGCAAGGTGCACATAAAACCAACTGTAGTAGCCAGAAAGTTTTCATTGTAACATAAAGCCTAGATGCAAGTAATGAAAAATTCCCTTTTGCTTCATTGCCCAACATGCTGTCTTCACATTAGCAGACTTTGTGTGTGCTTTCTCCTCTCCAGTGACATTTTCTTTTCCATACAGTCAAGACATTGGAACTTCAAGTATAGTCAACAAGCCATTGCTGAGGGCTCAGGCCCCATTTCAAGGGCTTCTGTTGAACTACATAGGTGTGTTGGAGGAGACACCAAAAACAGGTGATGTGAACTCAGCTGAAATAAAACAAGATGTTCAAAAAAATGACTTTTGCATAAGTCAATCAGTTCCTGTGTCCTTAGCAATTCTGTTGTATAGCCACTGCTTTTAGATTTAGACTGAGCAAATTTGGCCTTTCCCCTTCAAGGCGGTCTTCCAAGGACATGTCCAAAAGGGGGCTCTTCTCCCATGAAAGGAGAAGAAGGTGAAGCTGTATTTCAGATGGCTACAAAGGCAGGTGACCCCATTCCACACCAGGGCTTCTCTTCCCCAATAAATTAGGTATTGGGGACTCCAGCCGCATTTTCCCTTAGACATATCAGGGCTTAATATATAGGTTTTCATTTACTAACCAATTGATTATATACTTATTGAGACTATATATAGGTCATTCTTTCAAAGGCTGTGACCCTTGGTTCATCTCAAATAGAGCTGGAAGAATTTTCAGAAGCTGCGAATAGTTGAACAACTAAATAGTTTACCAGGTCACCCCAGGGACTCAACCCATTTGAACAAAGCTTCTCTAGAAGATTTAGTTGTTCCCTAAATCTTCTCTTTTCTAAGCTAAACATATGGTGGCCAATATGATATTGATGTTCAGGCCCTAAGTAGGGATAACTGTTCTGAAACATGATAGTCAGTCTTTATCATAAAACGTGAACTGCCTTGTTCTAGGGCAGTTCCCTCTCTCCTGCGGTTCTGCTTTAAGAAGGCAGACTGAATATGCATTTGCTTTGGAACGTCGTGTCAGGTTCTGGGGTCACACCTAGTTGGGGAACCCACAGTTAGGGACTAACAGGCCCTAATGCCCCTGTTCCGATGGCCTCTAATGCCCCTGTTCTTTAACTATAGCAAGGAGAATCCACCATGTGAAGGTGGGAAAGGCGAGAAGGGAATAGACGTTTACTGGAAAACGGCTTGTGCTGGGAATGGTGGCACATGTTCTACGTACCTAACCTCCTTTTCTACTTACAAGAACCCTCAGCAATAAGTATCATTTGAGGTCCCATGGTACTTGTTCTGAATGAATTTTGCTGCAAGTAACAGACAGACTAACTGGCAAAGCCTTGTCTTGTAAAATAAGAAGTTAGTCCTTTTCCATCTTTCTGTTCCATCTCCATCTTCATGTTCACCACCTCATGATTATGAGATGGCTGAGTCTGTCCAGGTGTTACATCCACATTCCAGAGGGAAGAAGGAGAAAGGACAAAGAGAGAAGCTCACGCCGACCCAGGCAGTTCTTTTAAGAAACAATCTGCCCTTCCATTGTGATTTCAACTTATGTCTCATTGGCCAGAATCATATCAAATGGGATCCTAGGTAGATGAAAATTTTGATCTAGGGACATTTCAGCTTCAAACAAACTTGGGGTTTTACTGGTAAAGAAAAATGAGGAACAGATATGGGGTAAGTGACAGCAGAGTCTCCCACTCTGTGTGACAAATGAGGTCACGAGACATAAAATCACTGCCAGTGGCCACATAGCTAGGGAAGGAATGGCCTGAAATTTGAAGCCAGGCCCTGACCAGTCCAAAGCTCTTGTTTTTTCAGCTGTGCCATACATAAGCTAAGCCTTTGGGCATAGCGTACATTATCTTCCTTTTTATTGCCTTTGGGAAGTGGTATTTTCTTTCTTAGAATTGTTTTGCAAATGGGGAAATTGAGGCACAGGAGGATTTAATACTTAAGTAACAGAGGCCTTGAACTACAAAGAGTCTAGCAGCACTGGTCTGAAAACTTAATATTCCTAGTCATTACAAAGAAAGCCAGGCGCTGCTTCCAGGGACATCCTGATGCCCAACAGAGGACTTGTCACGGAGGACTGATACAGGGGACCAACTGACATCTTACTATTACAAATATAGGTAGTCAATTATTGAGACTCTGCGGATGATTTCAAAGTAATTCAGCGTGTGCCTATGAAGTTATTCTGAAGAAACCCATTTTGGCTTTACCATTTTTAATGTAATAACCCTTACAGAAATGGATTATATCAGAAATACCAAATGCTCAGTGGTGCCCACTGATCAGTTTTTCCTTGGAAGTGGTATTTAAACAGAGGTGAATAAGCATAATAATAGCAGGCTTTCATTCAGTGAGCACTTAAGAAGTGCCCAAGATCTGGCTTGGCGCCTGTGACTCAACGGGCTAAGGCGCCAGCCACGTATACCTCAGCTGGCGGGTTCGAATCCAGCCGGGCCTGCCAAACAACAATGACGGCTGTAACCAAAAAATGGCCGGGCGTTGTGGCGGGCACCTGTAGTCCCAGCTACTTGGGAGGCAGAGGCAAGAGACTCGCTTGAGCCCAGGAATTGGAGGTTGCTGTGAGCTGTTGCCACAGCACTTTATCCAGGGTGACATCCTGAGGCTCTGTCTCAAAAAAAGAAAAAAAAAAAAAGAAGTGCCCAAGATCACATCACAAAAGCTCAAAACTGCAGATGCTGGTGTGGATGTGGAGAGTAGGGAACACTTTTACACTGCAAACTGATACAACCTTTTTGGAAGGAAGTATGGAGAACCCTCAAGAACTCAAGAAATGTGGAAACAGCCTAAATGCCCACCAACCCAGGAATGGATTAACCAGCTGTCATATATGTACACCATGGAATACTATTCAGCCATTAAAAAAAATGGAGACTTTATAGCTTTTGTATTAACCTGGATGGAAGTGGAACACATTATTCTTAGTAAAGCATCACAAGAATGGAGAAACATGAATCCCCTGTACTCTATTTTGATATGAGGACAATTAACGACAATTAATGACACAGTGGGGGTGGTGGAAGGGGAGAGCAGAGAGAGAAAGAATGAGGGAGGGGTGGGGAAAGGAAGAGCAGAGAGAGGGAAGGAGCGAGGGGGGTGGGGTCTTGGTGTGTGCCACACATTTTGGGGGTAAAACACGATTGTAGGAGGGACTTTACCTAACAAATGCAATCAGTGTAACCTGGTTTCTTATACCCTCAATGAATTCTCAACAATAAAAAAAAAAAAGTGCCAAGGACTGTGATAAACTCACCACAGTTGTCATCTTATTTAATCTTTACCCATTTCTGGGGGAGGTCTCCTATTATCCTTTCCCTTCAAGTAAGGACTTGAGGCTCAGATAAGGTAAGTGACTTGCCCCAAATACACACCTACATGATGTGTGAGGGCAGGACTGTCTGTAATCCAGGTGGCCCATCTGATCCCATCACATTAATGTCCCTGGTGGTATTGGGGGCTGAAGACAGCAGAAAGGAAACTGGAACAAGGACTGGTAGCCTTGCGATTAGATAAACCCGCAGACACACTTGGCTCAGCTGAGTTTCTGAAACCAACCAAGGGATATTGCATTCATCTTTTCTAATTTATATTTTGTTCATATAGTCCAACATTTCAGTCTACTGAGATATTTTTAAACTCAAAAACCCATGCAATGCTGATGATTAAACAACTTTAATTTTATTGCACTTACCTACCTCTGGCAGGCAGGCTGTACCTTTGTGTAAAATTAAAAGCCAATAAAACTTAACCATTTTTTCATTTGGCAGTAAAGTTGCTTTCTTCTTTTTGTTCACAAATGCAACATGCTGTGCTGGTTTCTGAAAACCAAGAAACCTGGAAGGAAATTTGTGACTTTAAAACAAAATGCAGAGCTTGAGAGACTGAGCAGTTTGCAAAGAACACAGAGTTCACTCAGCCTGTGAGAAGGGCTGTTCAAATGTCCTGACCTCAAGTGCCAAGGTCTTAAAAGTCTCTACGGAAGCACTTAGGTATCTGAAAGGGTAAAAAATGGGGAGAGAGCATTTTTAAGACATCTTTCCACTGGAAGCCAGAGCCTGTGAACCTGAGCATTTTCCCACACAAATATGCTGGCCGTTATGTGAGCCAGGCATTTCCTGTGTGCGGCAGTTTTGTTATCCTTTTTTCCCCCACTTCTCAGGGAATTATTCAAGATTTGTAGCCAGCATTCTCTGCCACATTTTCTCTCAGCCCTGAGTCACACTTCCATATATGGAAATCTTTATCACATAGCTACTTCCCCGGCTAGGAATTTTATAGGAAGTGTTTAGTGTATTGTGTTCTTTATAAGTGAAGTCACTCTGAGGATGAAATGACAGCCACAGGCGTGGCCATGTGCACGAGTGCCCGCTCACGTGTGCAAGCATGCATGGGTCAGCCTTTAGTGCTGCTGAATGTATTGGACAAACTTAAAATTAGCGTGTTCTCTTCTTGGATAACCAAAGGAATTTTAGCTGTTTAGAAAAGAATCCTCACTTATTGCCTAAAAGTAAAATTGAAAGGCATGATGGGAGATACAAAAATTCAAATATCTTCCACATTTGGATACTTTCCCTGCTTAGGCAGCCACAGCACAGAGTTAGAAAAAGTTAGTCACAGGGTTGGTCCGGTTTAAGTAAATGGAATAAAGTTAGTGTTTCACAGGCTGGTCATTTAGTAGATGATCTGCCCTTGTGAGAAATGCAGCAGGAAAACATGAAATTCTAGGGGTAGCATTTTTGACAATGATTTTGCTATTCAAAGAGCAGATCTTTTTGTTCTTATGCAATTAAATTCCTCTTATAAGAAACCTGAGGTTACAAAGGGTAAGGTATTTGCTTGAGAAAATCAGGTTGATACCACCTCTCTTCAAAAACTCTCAGTGGCTCCCACTGCATGGGCAATCAGTTCAAACACCATGGAACAGAATCAAAGGTTTGATGAATTTTTATAGCCATTTATACATTTAGGTACTTGTGGTTAGGCACTATGAAGGCAAAACTAAATAAGACAGGATTTTTGCTCTTGGAGTGCTGTAGTAATCTGTCATCATGCAACTAATTAATTGCAAAAATACTAATATTTTAGCCTGCTCAGCTGCTATGATGAAGAGACCACAGAATGAGTGGTTTAAGCAAGAGAAATTCATTTCTCCTAGTTCTGAAGGCTAGAAATCCAAGATCAAGATGCTGACAGAGTTAGTGATTAGCCTTTCTTAGCATGTAAATGGCCACTATCTTGCTGTTTCCTCAGGTGACTTTTTCTGGGTAGAGGGAGAGAATGAATAAGAGCCTGTCTGCTGCTTCTTGTAAGGGCACTAATTCTATCATCAGATCCCCACCTTCATGACCGTTTCTAAATGGGCAGTGGAACATTGACTGGACAAGGAGATGCCAATGGTCTCTCTCCACTTGATCTAGGCCCCTGCAGCTCCAACTTTGTCTTGCCAGAGCAAGATAAAGTTGGAGAACACATTACACCTCTTAGGAGGGAGGATATGCATGTGATCAGTATCAGACTTCCAATAAAAGGGTGAGAGAAGGCAGGAGTTGTGGTTGAGGCCAGGGTTGGGGAAGGAGGAGTCTAAGGAGGAGTTTGGGGAGAAGATCAACACTGTCATGAACAATAGCCCTGGAAGGTATTTCCCAAAGTTTCTTCCAAGAAGATCTGTTTGTATGTTTTTACCAATGTTTAGGACCCAGATTATGTATTTTGTCTGAGATGTTTGATCTCTTCAGTCCTTCCCCAAATCCACACCCCCAGGGTCAATGAGATAGTTAACATTTAAGCAATATTGACTTCAACCCAGACATGGTAAGAAATCTCCTTTTATACTATGTGTAATCAGTCCCAGGTTTGGGTTCCAGCGTGCTTGCCATTAAAATCTGGCACAGGCCTGGGGAAGAGTGTATTTGCTTTGCTATGGGAGTAACGGACTCCGGGCACACTTAGCCTATGTAGAGGCCTGACGTGGGCAAGGGACTATGTTCAAGATAAAATAAATCAAGAGGACAGCCTTGCGTGCCCAGTCCTTTGTCACCGAACCCAGCCAGATAAATACCCTCTAGGGGCACCTGATGCAGCTTTGGTTTGGGAACCCTTTGCCTGTTGTGCTTTACAGGCTTCAAAAGTTTCAACAACCATTTGGAAATAATTAAATCACCTTATACAATTGTTCTTGGAAATAAAATGCTGTGGACTGTTTGTAGAGTTCAATCAAGCTGTACAACAACACAAGACAGCCATCCTTTTAAAGACCTAGGGCTGTGTCCTGCTTTCCTCCCTGCCTTCCTTCCACTTTGATCGAACACCTACTGCGTGATGGTACTGCTGTGAGCAGAGGGAGTCCATAAATGATGGAGGTGCAGCCTGGCATCCACCCTCTTTCCTTCTGTGACTATTTATTGTACTATGCCATGTACTGGGGACGCTGTATGGAAGAGGAAACACAGAATCTGTGTTGTCAGTATACAGTCATGTAGGAGTGATGTTGAATAAGTAATTAGGAGTGTCTCAAGAGTTACAAGTAAAAAGAATAGAGATCCATGAAGGGGTGTAACAGGAGGACCCAACTGAGATTATGAGATCAAATAGTTCCTGGTCTGGGGAGGAGCATGCAGAAAGTGCTTAACAAATGCTTCTAACTAACTAAGCTTTTACAAAATTCATATTCTATCCTCCTAAAGTTAGGGTAAGTAGATTAATAAAAAATCTATCCAAATTATGTTAATAACATATGTTAAGAAACCAGTTTAATAAACACATTTAGCTGCTCAAGATTTTCGTAGATGTAGTTTTCAATGACTGCCTTTTTCTTTTTTTTTTTTTTTGAGACAGAGCCTCAAGCTGTCACTCTGGCATCACAGCTCACAGCAACCTCAAATTCCTGGGCTCAAGCGAGTCTCCTGCCTCTGCCTCCCAAGTAGCTGGGACCACAGCCACCCGCCACAACGCCCAGCCATTTTTTTGGGGGGGGGGGGGTTGCAGCCAACATTGTTGTTTGGCGGGCCGGGCTGGATTCGAACCCGCCAGCTCAGGTGTACGTGACTGGTGCCTTAGCCCGCTGAGCCACAGGCGCCGAGCCATGACTGACTTTCTCAAATAAATCTCATGATAAGAGTCAAACTTCCTAAGGTCATATAGCAACTGTGTTAGGCAGAATTCTAAGGAGACCTCCAATAATCCCACCCTCTCTTGCTCAGTGTTATACCGTCTCCCGTTTATTCAGTCAAACACAATGTATGCTAGGCACTCCCTCAAAAAGATTTTGCAGCAGTAACTAAGGTGTCGAATCAATTGACCTCAAAAGAGAGAGAGATTATAGGGTGGAGGTGGGGCTGATCTACTCAGGTAAGCTCTTCAAAAGGACTGGGTTCTTGCTAGTGAAAGAGACTGGAAATGTGAGAGAGATTAAGCATTGCAGAGTTTCTCCATGGCTGGCTTTGAAGAGACAGTAGGACCAGGTGGCAAGGAACGTTGGAAGTCTTCAGGAGCTGACAGCAGCCTCCAGCTGACAGCCAGTGAAGAAATGAGACCTCGGCTCGGCGCCTGTAGCTCAACGGGCTAAGGCGCCAGCCACGTACTCCTGAGCTGGTGGGTTCGAATCCAGCCCCAGGGCTCGCCAAACAACAATGACGGCTGCAACCAAAAAATGGCCAGGCGTTGTGGCTACTTGGGAGGCAGAGGCAAGAGACTTGCTTGAGCCCAGGAATTCGAGGTTGCTGTGAGCTGTGATGCCACGGCACTCTACCCAGGGTGACAGCTTGAGGCTCTGTCTCAAAAAAAAAAAAAAAAAAAATGAGACCTCAGTCCTACAACTACAAGGAACTGAATACTGCCACAACCATGTAAGTTTGAAAGATAACCCTGAGCTAGATAACCCCAAGGAGAACAAAACTCTGTTGACATGTTTTTAGCCTTGAGAGTCCTAAGCAGAAAATCCAGCCTTCTGACTCACGGCACTGTGAACTAATAGGTGGGTACTATTTTAAGCCACTAAGTTTGTGACAATTTGCTACACAGCCATAGAAAATGAACCCAGCTGCTATTCTGTTTCTCTGTTAGAACCTACATCTCCAGTCTTTGTGATAATAGACTCAATCCTTTCGACAAAAGACACTGGGCTAGTAAACATTATATCTCTCGCCTCTGGTCATGGTGATTGGCTCAGGTGTTGGGTACATATATGAACTGTACAATCAGTGTCCTTACCTATGAATTATCAAATTTGAACTTAAGGAACACTCTGGTCATAAACTGTAGGAATGAGAGTCCAAGGCTGCCCATAGTCATGATCTTCATTAACATGGTGAAACTGACCTGGACCCTGACACCCAAAGAGCATGGAGAGTCCTGACAGTGTTGGAGACCCTGAATCTGTTGCCTTTTGACCACTTGAACCCATGCCCTTTCAGTGATTTGATTATGTGAATGAATGTTACCCCCTTTGATTTAAGCTAAGTGATGCTGAGCTGCTGTCACTGGCAACCAGAGCGGTCTGAACAATAAAGCTAAAGAGGAATAAAGAACTAATAGCTGGAAACATCAGTTCTGCTTATCAAACATTATCAAGACATGGAAATGCCTTATATATAACCTGGGTTTTATTTTTTGTTTGTTTAAATCAAACCTGAAAGACATCAAATATTAATAGTATCAAAAATAAACACTAGTGTAATTATATCATTAGAGCTTACCCTAACCTTAAATGTTTCTAGGTGCAGAAATGCAGCACCAGAGAGGAAACACAGTGAGTTTTAGATAATAACCTGGTCATTCCAGGATCACCAGTAATAACTGACCTAGTCTGAATAAATAACAATGCTGCTCATATCTAATTAATTTTTCTTTTCTGCTTTCCAGAAGAGATTACTTGAATACATCTCCTACTGTTCCAGTACATTTTTTCTCACCTTTTCTAAAATTGCGTCCACTGAGCACTGTGACTCTCATGACTCCTATGGTATATTTCAAGCTCCAGTTTCTGGAACTTTGGAGCTATCTAAGTTTGTCATGGTAATTTTACTTGATTATACTAAAAAGGGTGTATAGTTGGGTCTCCTTGTGCCTACTGCAAGAAGCTATCCTGGGCATAATTTCCCTTTGTGAAGATTGTGAGAAGGTAAGTTTATAAATAATTATGTCTCTGGAGTATAAATATAAGCTTGTTTCCATCGATAACTTGGTCACAAAGATTAATGAAACAAGTGTTTTCCAAAGTCTGGTTGAATGAGACTTTTGACCTATCAAATTATGAACTTCTTAATCCTTTTAAGCATCGATGTACAGAGAAGTATCTGGAAGGGCATCGTCTTAGAGATCATCACACTCCACCTCTCACTGATCAGAAAATGACAGTGGACTTCAAAGAGGAGGAACTTGGTCAAGGTCAGATCCTCTCTATTTTAGAAGATCAGGATGTACATCAGCAATGCCTTTGAAAGAGATGAACAGATAAAAGTTTTTTCCTTAAAATTTGTATTTCCTACATGTATACAAACAAACAAAAAAGGTATGACAAAGTATAAAGATTATCCTTTATCTGAATTTTGGAGTAACTTTGGAAAGGTAACTTTTCCAGGATTTAAAAAATCTTACCAAGGAGATAATAAAATGACCTATTTGCTATAAATTTTAAAAATTGAGTAATTGAAAGAGAAGTAATATTTTCAGTGTAAAAAATGGTACCTATTTATCTTTTAATATTTGGAGAACTCTAAAGAATAGAAAGAAATAAGGCAGAAAAAATTGCACTACCCAACAAAGTACTTTTTAATATTTTTGGTATTTTTCCTTCTATCTTATTTTGTATGTATGGCAAGTCTATATGAGGATGGCAGTCATAAATATTTTCCCATGTTATTACATCCTCTTTATAAATATCTACTAAGAGCATGTGGTATGTTTTTCTTTGGCAGCTAACTAATCTATTATGGGAATGCTGGTTTTAAAATAACGTTACAATGAGCATCTCCATGTATAAGTATTTTTTTCCATATTTAGGATCATTTTATTATTCCTCATAAATGGAGTTTTGGGCTCTGTTTTATACTAGGGGCATAGCTCAATCAATAGTCATTAAAAGAAGTAAATAAATATTTAATCAGAATGAACCAGATGTGCTGTAGTAACAAGCAGCTTTGTTATCTCAATGACCTAACAAAATGAGAATTTATTTCTTCGTCATGTGAATTCTCTGACTCTCTGAAGAGAGAGTAAGCTCCAGCATATGGGAAGTTGTTCAGTCTTTTGACTTCACCATCTCAGCTGGGGTCTTGCTCTGTCATCATATTTTCAGATGAAGATTCCTAAATGCTGTTCCTCACCCACAGAGCCGGTTACAAGGAAGGAAGGAAGTGGGACAGAGTGGGCAAGTGTGATCCTATCATGCACAAGACAGAGGTGAGCACTTGTACTTTCTACCGCATCAAGGTTATTCACCAATGGCTTTGCACATCAATTCACAAGATCATCAATTTGTATGGTAAAGTTTTTTTGTTTTTAGCACTCACTCGTTGAATTGCTCTTTAAAAAAATTTTTTTTTGCTACACTCAAGGGAAAAGTATTTAATTTTCATTCCTTTGATTACCTTAATGTTGACTTTTTGGATTAATTAACAAACTAATTCATTAGTTAATCATTCAACAAATACAGTCATATACTGCATAATGACATTTTGATCAATCATGGACTATGCATTTGATGATGGTCCCATGTGATTATAATGGGGCAAACAACTTTAAACTGGGTGTGGATGGAGATGACATTGGGAAGCTCCTGGAGATGGTTCCTGAGGAATTGACTAATGAGGAGCTGTTGGAAGTTCATCATAGCTGGAAGAAGAGGCAAGAGCAAAGGAAACTATAGGAGATGGTAAAGAAAACGAGCCCTCCAAGAAAACTCACCATGAAAGGTTTAGCAGGAGCTTTTTTAGACTTCAGCAAGCTCCTTAAAAAGTTTGAAAACTAGGCCCCAACACTAAAAAGGTTTTCATTAATAGAAAGCAATGTTCATGATGCATTATCTGCTTATCAGCAAGAAAAATTCATTAGTAGAGAGCAATGTTCATGATGCATTATGTGCTTATAAGCAAGAAAAAGCAAGCAAACCACCACAGAGATATGTATATGTATGTGTGGGGGGGGGGTGGGGGGGGCGGAAGGGTGTATACTTTCTCACCCAGAGGCTTTTAGCAAGAGAAAAATTGTGAAACAGCTCAGAAATAACCATTTATGGCTGGGTGTGGTGGCTCATGCCTGTAATCCTAGCACTCTGGAAGGCTGAGGTGGGTGGATTGCTTGAGCTCAAGAGTTCGAGAGCAGCCTGAACAAGAACAAGACACTCTCTCTTCTAAAATGAGAAAAAGTAGCTAGGTGTTATAGCAGGCTCCTGTAGTCCCAGCTACTAGGGAGGCTGAAGCTTAGGATTGCTCAAGCCCAGGAGTTTGAGGTTGCTGTGAGCTATGATGACACCATAGCATTCTACTCAGGGTGACAGAGTGAGACTCTGTCTCAAAAATAATAATAAAAGAAATATTCACTTGTAGCATGTCCTAAGCTTTGAAGCAAGGAAAGAGCTTGGCGCCCATAGCACAATGGCTGCAGCACTGGCCGCATGCACTGAGGATAGTGGGTTTGAACCGAGCCTGGGCCTGCTAAACCACAATGGCAACTGCAACCAAAAAATAGCCAGGCATTGTTGCAGATGCCTGTCGTCCCAGCTACTTGGGAAATGAGGCAAGAGAATCACTTAAGCCCGTGAGTTTGAGGTTGCTGTGAGCTGTGACGCCCTAGCACTCTACCAAGGGGGACATAGTGAGACTCTGTCTCAAAAAAAAAAAAAAAAGGCAAGGGAAGAAATCAAAAGGGAAACTGGGTGTGGTGGCTGTAATCCCAGCACTTTTGGAGGCCAAGGTGGGAGGATCACTTGCAGCCAGGAGTTCAAGACCATCCTGAGCAATATAGGGAGACCTTTATCTCTGCAAAAAATGCAAAAAAATTAGCAGGTCTTTGTGGCCTGGGTAATAGAGCAAGACACTGTCTCTAAAAAAAAAAAAAACAAAGAAAAAGGTCAAAAAATATTAAAAAGATTTGACTAGATAATTTAAAAAATCTATAAAAATGAGAAAGAAATATCAGACAGACTGAGGAAAATGTTTGCAGCAAATACAACAAAGGGAGGCTTTGCTTTATAAAGAGCTATAGCAACTCAATAAGAAAAATGTGAAGAACTCTAAATATAAACACACAAGGATATGTGTAGATAGTTCACAGAAGAGGCACTGTAACTAGTCAATGATTATACAGTCCACAGAGAAGAGTACCATGTCTATGTGTCATCATTGTGGCCCCAATTCCAGGGACAGTGCTTGGTTCCTATGCATCACTTAATGATGGAGTACTTTTTATTGTTTGTTTGTTTGAGACAGAGTCTCACTTTCTTGCCCTCAGTAGGGTGCCATGGAGTCATAGCTCACAGCAACCTCAAACTCCTAGACTCAAGCAATCCTCTTGCCTCAGCCTCACAAGTAGCTATGAGTACAGGTGCCCAACAAAATACCCAGTTGTTTCATAGAGATGGGGTCTCTCTCTAGCTCAGGCTGGTCTCAGCTCAGGCTGAGCTCAGGCAATTCACCCACCTCGGCCTCCCAGAGTGCGCTTATAGTTGTGAGCTGGGATTATGTTTCAAGAAATGCATCGGTGGGCACTGTTGTCATGTGAACACCACAGTGTGCTCACACAAACCTACGTAGTGTAGCCTGCTATACACCTTTCCAGCTCCTCAACAGTCAGATGCTCTTGACTTGCTGTTTCCCATCCCATCTGACTCATAAGTTCAGCCACAAGTAGCACCCATCCAAATCTCGTGTCGTTCTTTGCCTGTGCTAATGTTAAACACAGAGCCCTGTGCAGGCTGGTTATTTCATTTATCTTTTCCCCAGAGAGTAGCTTCCTCGCCTGACAACCCTACTTCTTTTTTTTTTTTTTTTTCAAGTTGATCAAAGTAGGCAAAGGGCCAAAGTTTATTAAAAAATAGTACATTCCATAGAAGGCACTGTGCTACCCCCATCAAGTGGAGAAAACCCTGGGTTTAATAAGATTTTTCCTCTTTATGCTGACTTCCTAAATATATGTTATCTGGGGGGAAGTAATATATTTATACTTTTTTCTTGGAAAAGGGAAGAAATTTCCAGAATAGAAAAGAGAATATTAAACAGAATCCTCTTCTTTATATCCTTGCAAGGCAATTTCTGGGGGTAGTCGTGGTATTTTTAAATAGTCATGGAACAAGTGTATATAATATTTACTATCTGCATAAAAATGGGTGACTTGAAGATACCGTCATCTTACTTGTATGCATACTCCACAGACAACTTTCCACACACACCCCCAGCCCCCGGAGACAGAGTCTCTCTTTGTTGTTCCCTGGTAGAGTGCCATGGCGTCATAGCTCACAGCAACCTCAGACTCCTGGACTCAAGCAATTCTCTTGCCTCAGTAGCTGGGACTACAGGCGCCCACCATAATGCCTAGCTTCTTTTAGAGAGGGGGTCTTGCTCTAGCTCAGGATGGTTTTGAACCTGTGAGCTCAGGCGATCTGCCTGCCTTGGCATCCTGGAGTGCTGGGATTACAGGTGTGAGCCACTGCGCTCAGCCCACAGACCACTTTTTACAGCCTATCCCCTTTGTGGCCTCTCAACCCAGAAGACCCATTTCCATAAGTCAAACATCTGCTTAGTCTTGGAAACATTCTCAACGTGTTATGTTTTTCTTGGAAGCCCGTTAGTCGATTTGTTCCTTCTATAATGGACAAAGCATCTCAGGGTACCACCTGCTCCTCTTTCTCCTTATGCCTATTTACTAGTTTGAACACAATTGAAAACCTTTGTTCCATCATTGACATTTCTAGAGTATTTCTCCCGTATAAATGATTAGATTAGATTATGATTAGAAAAGTTTGAGAAATATTTAAAGAGTTTGTCAATTCTTCACATTGCTAGAGTTTCACCATGAGTTATTTTATGTACTGAAGAGTGTGAGTACTGCTAAAAGAATTGGCCACTTTCTTCATATCTGTAGGGATTTTCTCTGTTCTGAATTTTTTATGTGTAGAAAGATTTGAGCACAAATGAAAAGATTGTCGCATTCTTCACATTTCTAGCATTTGTCTTCAGCATGAATTATTTTATATATAGAAGCCGATGCCTACTGGCATAAGGTTTTGCCACATTCTTTACATTCCTAGAATTTTTCTCTGATGTCTACTAAGGCCTGAGCACATTCTTCACATTTGTAAAATTTCCCTTCCATATGAATTTTCTTATATTTAGTATGGTCTAAGCACTGGTAAAAGGCTTTGTCACATTCTTCCTATTTGTAAGGTTTCTGTCCTGTGTGAATTCTCTTATGTTCAGTCAGCTATGAGCCTGATCTCAAAACTTTGCCACAGTCTTCACATTTGTAATGTTTCTCTCTGGTATGAGTTTTTTTTATGCACAGTCAGGTATGAACCTGAGTTAAAGGCTTTGCCACAATCTTCACATTTGTAGGTTTCTCTCCATGAATTGTCTTATGTTTAATCAGGTATGAGACTGCTTTGAAGACTTTGCCACAATCTTCACAATTGTAGGGTTTCTCTCTAGTATGAGTACACTTCTGGTTAGCAAGGTTTGAGCAGCAGGTAAAGACTTTGCCACATTCTTCACATTTGTAAGGTTTCCCTCCTGTGTGAATTCTCTTATGTTCAATCTGATGTGAGTGACTTTTAAACCCTTTGCCACAATCTTCACATTTGTAGGGTTTCTCTCCTGTATGAGTTCTTTTATGTATAGTCAGGTAATAACATGAGTTAAAGTCTCTACCACAATATTCACATTTGTAGCGGTTCTCTCCAGTAGGAATTCTCTTGTGTCTAGCAAGCTCTGACCACCAGGTGAAGGCAAGTCCACATTCTTGACCTTTGTAAGGTTTCTCTCCAGTGTGAATTCTCTTATGGTTAATCAGAGAAACCAGGTGTGAGCGTGCATTAAAAGCTTTGCCCCATTCTTCACATTTGTAGGGTTTCTCTCCAGTATGAATCCTTTTATGTATAGAAAACTGCGAGTACCTATTAAAGACTTTCCCACATTCTTCACATTTGAAGGGTTTTTCTCCAGTATGAATTTTCTCATGATTCATAAGGTATGAGGAATAGGAAAAGTCTTTGTCACATTCTTCACATTTGTAGAGTTTCTCTCCATTATAAATTCTCTTATGTGTAGAAGGTTTTGAGCTGTGGTGGGAACATTTACCATGATTTTCACACTTGTCACATTTGTGCAGTTTCTCTGCAGTACGAATCCTCTATGAACTGAAAGGCTTGAGTAATATTTAAAGACTTTGACACATTCATTACATTTGAAAAGTTTCTCTTCGTCACCAATTCTTTTATGTTTAGTAATTTTGAGTATAGGTTAAAAGCTTTTCTACATTTCTTACTTTTAAATGTTTTCTCTACAGTACGTGTCATCCTATGTGTATTGAAATTTGACAATCTTCTGAAGACCTTCACACATATATTACATTGGAAGATTTTGCTACTAGTAGTTGTTGACCTTTGGTCAAGTCCATTATAACATAGTTTCTGGTGCTTATACTCATATATATTTGAGGCCACAACTCCCACGTCTGCTCAGTATTATATCTGGGAAGGGAACATTTATGCCTTGCTCTGGAAGGTGGCCTAGAGTGGATTTAGTATATTCCTGAGTGCTTGAATACTGTTTTGGGTGTCATTTCCAGGGCTCTTTGCTTTGCTCCAGAAAGGCAATGAGGTCTGGCTTAGAGATAGCAAGACTGACAAAGACCAGGTTTCTGTTTTTTGTTGTTTTTTTTGTAGAGACAGAGTCTCACTTTATCGCCTCAGTAGAGTGCCGTGGCATCACACAGCTCACAGCAACCTCCAACTCCTGGGCCCAGGCGATTCTCTTGCCTCAGCCTCCTGAGTAGCTGGGACTACAGGGCCCGCCACAATGCCCGGCTATTTTTCTGTTTTGCAGTTCGGCTGAGGCCAGGTTTGAATCCGCCACCTTTGGTATATGGGGCCGGCACCCTACTCGATGAGCCACAGGTGCCGCCCAAGACCAGGTTTCTGTAATTCTCTAACATGACTTCCTGATACAAATTCTGCAGATCAGGGTCCAGGCAGGTCTACTCATCCATAGAGAATTCTATAGACACGTCCTAGAATGTCAATATTCCCATTTCCCAGCTTCTGAGGTTGTCCCCGTGTCTTCCTATGAATCTCTCAGTACCTGTTGGTGACAAGCTGACAGAGGTTGCAGCAGAGACACCTGGGCCTCCCTGAAGTTGCAACAATCTGACGACCCTACTTCTTCACTAGGCCTCACACTGAGGCAGAACCTCAATCACCACTGGCCTCTTGGCTTCTTCACTATCTCCCAATGCCACCCCCTCCCTGTTTCTGTGCTCATCTTCCTTCTGGAATGTTCTTCCACTTCCCCAGAGTCACACAGGCACAGCTAATGGAGCTGTTCACTCTTCTGGGCCCACAGAGGACCTCTGTCTATGCCAGTGGTCTTGAAAGTGGGGTGCAGGTAGCAATATTTGGGGTGCACAAGGAAGTATTGGAAGTTTTGCTTATAAAATTTCAACATTTGGCCAGGCGCTATGGCTCACACCTCTAATCCTAGCACTCTGGGAGGCTGAGGCCAGCTTGAACTTATGAGTTCAAGACCACCCTGGGCAAGAGTGAGATCACTATCTCTACTAAAAATAGAAAAATAATCCTGGTGTTGTGGCGGGCACCTGTAGTCCCAGCTGCTTAGGAAGCAGAAGCAAGAGGATTGCCTGAGCCCAAGAGTTTGAGGTTGCTGAGAGCTAGGACACCATGGAGACTCTGTCTCAAATAATAATAATAATAATAAATAAAATTTCAACCTTTTAAAGCTCCTATTTTTGTGTATGTTTTTAAATGGCCATAATATATTCATTTAGAAGTGTAGAACCATTTTTTATCAGTTCTAAGACACACAATGTTTCTCATTCTAACATCTCATGTTGGAATGCATTGTGCAATCTATAATCAATGCCTACAGAAAACCTATGGCACCGTTTAATTGGCAGCAATATTTTTCCTTTCTCATGGTAAATAATAAGATGATATAATGTGCCATTGATAATATCTGCAATTCTATGAAATATATATTGGAAGTGCTTGCTCAAAAATGTTTTTAACTAATGGGATTGCAAAGTGAAAAAGGCCATAGGCCATCCCATCCATATAACTCTGTTGTTTCTTATTATCCACAGCTTCGAATTCCTGATTAACTTTGCATATGTGTGTCTGAATGGTTGTACACACTATCTTACCAACTCGATGAAGTACAGGGTGTATGGTATTCCACTGCATAGTCTCTGTAAGATCTTCTACTTCTAGATCAGTGTTCTCAACCCCATCTGACCTAAAACCAATTTTATAATTAATATTTTACAAGGTCCTTTTTACTATTTTTAAATGAAATTCCCAAATAATTATTTTATTTTTTTTTTTTTTGTTTTTTTGCAGTTTTCGGGCAGGGTAGGTTTGAACCCGCCGCCTCCGGTATATGGGGCCGGTGCCCTAGTCCTTGAGCCACAGGCGCTGACCTCAAATAATTTTTTTTTCTAGTCCCTGACTAGTATGGTCTTAATGAGTATTGTCAACTAAAATAAAATCTTAAGACTTCTCCCTCCTCTCCAGTAACTAATTGGTTCCCCTCTTGGCCAGGGGAGTGCAGCGCACATAAGCAAGCTTAGTGAATGAACAAAAAATGGTGGGCAAATCCTGAACCAGGGTGAGAATACATAATGAGCTAGGGGTAATATTGGTTTTTTTTTTTTTTTTTGTAGAGACAGAGTCTCACTTTATCGCCCTCGGTGGAATGCTGTGGCATCACACAGCTCACAGCAACCTCCAACTCCTGGGCTTAGGTGATTCTCTTGCCTCAGCCTCCCAAGTAGCTGAGATTACAGGCACCGCCCCTAGGGGTAATATTGTTAATTTATTTAGCCTTTAGCCTTTTTTAGGTTCAGTGACTCTTGAGCACAGTTTGCAGTGGTGTTATAGCTTTTTTTTTCCCCCTTTGGACAATCTGGTAGAGTTGAGAGAGGCTACTGGAGAAGGTTGAAGTCTAGGAAAACAGGTCTTCTCCAGGAGACCCCAAGGATACACCTTTGCAGGGTCCTCTCCATGGTGACTCAGCTCTTGGGAATTCGTAAACGTAACTTCCTGGAACTTGGACATTTCCAAGTTCTGTTAAATCATGTAGTCCTGTAGGGGCTGGACTAGCATCTCTCACTTGATTCAAACTGGCCAATGAGAAGGGTACCTGTGGGGAGGAACTTTTTGACTGTCAATAAAAAGGGAAAGACCAAGTCAGTCAGGAGTGCAGCCATTTGGAATTCTTCTATGCCATAAGCTCCCAGGTGGTGAATAAAGCCCTTCCTCTTATAAACGTGGTGTTTAGGTGCACTTTCTCTCCATTGGGCCTCCTCTTCCTGCAACAGAGTAAGGCACTGTATAGTAACTGACTGGGCAAGAAGACCCCTAAAGGCCCCTAACTGTTTCAGCCTGAGTCACCATCTGTCTCAAACCCCCCTTTTTGGTTTAACTCTGAGAACAGGTTTTTGATAAGGAAGTTCTCTGAGTTCCCTGACTCCCTAGCAATGTGTAAACACATTGATGAGAAACTTACCTCAACCTCCCTAGCCAACTAAACAATGGTAAAAACTCACTCAAGCAGAGATTCCCAGGAAACTGAGTTTCCCAGGTACTGGGCTTTCCAAGTTGTCCCCATGGTTACTGAGTCACCCCCCTGAGCCACCACGCAGCTACCCCCTGAGCCAACTACCTGACTGTGACTCTGCCTTGTAACCCGCCTTTTTTGCTTTTGTAAATGCTTGCTTTACCACATTAGCACAAAAAGAGTATAAAAGGCTGCCTGCATTTCTCTTAGGGGCTGGTTGCCTTTTAGGGACAGTGGTCCATCTGTGCAGATGTAACCACCTGATTTGGCCCTTTGCCCTTTGGGGCAGCGGTCTGCCTGTACAGATGTAATAAATGACCATCTGATTTGGGCCATCTGCCTTTTTTGCAGTGGCCCCCCTGCGCAGGAGTAAATAAAATCACCTCTAATTTGTATCCAAAGTGGGAGTCCGTATTTTTATGGGTTGTCTCAGTTACAACAACTGTAGTTATGTAAGGGTTGTAAGGGGATTCTTCTGTTCCTGGGAAAAACTTAAAAGAAATGCATTAGTGTACAGAAAGTTACAAAGTTCTGTTCAGCAATGTGTATTGAGAACTCTCTGTCTCTTCTCTGCTTTTTCTAAGACTACCATTGCTAGGTCATTGGCTGCTGTTTCATCCCTGTGAAGTGAAGGCCACATAACTTCCCATTTCAGTTCTGATATGAATATGAAAACTTTTTTAGAATATGAGGTAGCTAAAATGTTGCGGGAAGATGAGGCCCAATGGTGGGAAAGAGCCCCCAAACACCATGTTAATAAGAAGAAGGGCTTGAAGACAGAGCAGACTTAAGGCTAATTATCCTGTCATTATCTTAAATCTAAACTGTGGTCCATACACCCCCACACCCCAGCCATGGGCTCTCAGAGAGGCTTTTGGGAGGTCTGTATGTGCAGTATGACTTAGGTTCTAAGGTGACCTCTGAACCACAAGGTTGGCCCAACATAGACAATATAAAAGAGAACCCTTGACCATAACATAAAGAAAGCCTTTGTCTGGTGGTGCCTGTGGCTCGATGTAGTAGGGGGCCGGCCCCATATGCCAGAAGTGGCGGATTCAAATCCAGCCCTGGCCAAAAACTGCAAAAAAATAAAATAAAATAAAAATAAAATAGAAAGCCTTTGTCTTTCTTTGTCATAAAAATAGAGACCCATTCACTGGCTATGGTGAACATATATTGCTTTATAAACCATTTTATCTTGCTCTTACTCTGTACACCTATCTTTCTCACTTTCAATAATTTTTGTTTCATGCTTGCCTTACTTTGGGTTGTCTAGTCATTTTTTGACCAGGAGCACTCCAAGAATGAGGACCCAGGGAGCTGCCTGAAATCCCAACATTACTGTATGTATGTGATTAGGGATAGAAAGTTTCCACAGGGAAGCAGGTGAAAAGTCAGGCCTCCTAAATAAGAAAGTTAAAAAGGGTCCTGCAACAATGAGAACAGTGAAAAAGGCCAAGGTCACAAACATCACGAGACTACTAGTCACCACCATACAATATCTGGAAAATAGCAGGTAACTATTATTGTTAACACGTAAAGGAAAATGGGCACCTGTAGTAACCGGTAGCCAATAAGTAATAGACAAGAATATCCAAGGACTTCAGAGAAATAAGAAAAACTCTTACAGGTAATTATAGGGGGAGCTAGTATGAGATACTTATACTGATGTACTGTCTTTGTGTGGTGTCTCCACTCACTCGCAAGTGGGACCCTTTCTCAATCTCTCTGGGAAAATCTATGCTTCTTTTCAAAAATTATGCTTTTTTTTTTCTTCACTGCATTGGAGTCCTGGCTGCTTTATGTCCATTTCTCCTTATCTTATTTTTGCTTCAACTCAGCCAAGCTTACTAGTTCTGCTGAGTGACTGGATCAGGTTGACTGGACAGCTCAAGGGTCTAAAAGACCCCTGACACCATGTTTCTGTATATATCTGTATATAGTAAAATTAATATGAATTCACACTGATACCAAATAATTTTTTTAAAAGAAGACTATATTGGTAAAAGGTAAGAAGACTCTTACTGGTAAGAGGTATCAGTGTGAATCCCAATAATTTTAAAAGAAGACTACATTGTATTAGTTAGGATACCCTAAGTGCTAAAAAAATAGTTCATAAAAATATAGTAAAAACTCTATACTTGACCACCTCCCTACATGCATCCCTCCTCCTTCAGTTGATGTAATATTCACAAACCAGAAATGCACCACATGTATGCATCAGTACAGTAGGCCTAGTTGGCCTAGTTCTTTATGTTGGCCACTTCCACATGTTGATCAGTCCCTTGGATGGTCAACTTACAGAGGTTCTCCTGTATATTTAATGGCTTAAACACAGTATGGTTTAATTCTTGTTCCCGTTATAGGACTACAGAGACAAATAATAGTCTGGAGGAGAAACTGACAGAGAAGCAGGGTAGGTAGTTTCCAAGGGCCAAATCTGGAAGTGGCGCGCAGTACTTCTGCTCAGGGGCCATTGGCTAGAACTCAATCACATGACCACAACTATCTACGAGAGTAGAAAGGAAATAGAGTCTAGTTGGGGGACCAGAAGAGAGAAAATAACATGGATTTTGGTGAGCATCTAGTCGTTTCTGCCAAAGATATAATGTCTTGTTATAAAAGAGAAATTTTTCAAAAATAATAATAATGTATTATGATTTTCACTGTGTAGACCCTTAGGATGACTACACTAGGAGCTATAAGGGTCAAATGCTTATTCCTAAATGGAGGAACTTATGACTGTGAAGGCCTTTCCTGCAGCGTAAGAGTGGTGTGTCGTGTGGGTGACTAACATGTCATTTTCATTTCACCATTACTATTCAACAGTGGTAATATCACTAGTGATAGAGTACCTGAACAAAGTATAATTATCCTTTAATGTACATAGCCGACACATTCCTGGAAAATCCAGCATAGTAGAATTCTGCAAAAAATGCTTTTCCTTTAGGTGTAAAATACCACCGGACTCAGGCTTGGATGAATATGAAGATTTTTTTGCCTTTATGAATATCCAGTGGGATACTAGTAGGGATGAGGGAAAATCCTTCATTGTGCAAAACTCTCTGGATATTACAAGATGTCTAGTGTCCCCAGCACCCTCCTGATAACTGCCATTAGTACCCCACCCACACCCACACAAATCACTACCAACCAAATACACCTCCATAAATTTCTAAAGCATCCCAGCTTCTACTGAGAACCACCTGTATTGCTCAATAAAGGCTTGTCTAATTCACTCACAGGTACATGAATAAATGAATATATGAACTAATACACTAATCCTGGCATACTGCTATAAAGCTAAGAATATGAATACATTTGGAATGCCAGGTGTAATGCTAGGTGATTTTCCATATACTATCTCATTTCATCCTCATAACAGGCTTGCAAGTGGGCATTAATGTCCTTCATCTTTACAAAAGCAAAGCCAGGCTGTGGAAGTGAGTGGCATGTTGGGACGCACATGGCGAGTAAGTATGTGGAAATCTGGGATTGAAATCTGGGCCTGACTCCAGACTCTGTGGTATTTCCACTGACCATATGTCTCCATGTAAGTCCTGGAGTAATGATTCTTAGTACTCCTTTTCACTTTATAAAGGGTCCTGTTTAGATAATGAATTACATGACCACCCTAAATATTATATGCTGCTATTGTCGTCATTACTTACTGCATGAGAATGTGAAGAGAAAGAGTGAAAGAAACAATATTCTTCTGTTTCAGACATCAGTGGGATGACTGAGGGTGCAGAACGGGTTTTCTCTTCCTCATTTGTCACCTGTGCACTCCTTAAATCATCCATGAAGATTTGTGTCAGTTTATCTTCTGGTAAAACCATCTCTTAAACAGTAGAAAAACACTTTCTAGAATTCAATCTTTTCCCATCAAATAGGATGCTGTGCTTTCCCTTCAAGTGAGATGGGCCGTCCTCTGAGAAAGGGAAAGACTAAATTCTGCTGAGTGTGAGAAGCGACTGAAGACAGCAGGAAGACGAGCCAAGACGTTCTGAGCAGGGCGGTGCCCTGGCGCGTGCTTCTTTTTTTTGATAAGTTGCTCACACTCTTGAGTCAGGAAGAAACTCTCCCTTTTGGTATTCAAAAGTTGGAAGTCTATCTCTCTGCTCCTGTTTCTGACAGTTTTCAAACAATTGCTTGAACTAAGTCACAGTTTTAGGTATGTCACATGCCCGTGTTTAGTTTCAGAGTTCTGAGAAATTACCAGAAAAAATTAACAGGATAATTAGAGCACCCAAGTCCTGAGTCCCTGCCACCTTTCTCATCTTGATCTTGCCTGTCACTCTGTCCTGCTGTCCCCCCTGCATTTAGTGTTTCCTTTCCTCATCGCAAGCCTGAGTCAGGGGCCGGTGAGGCAAAGTGGATTAGGTTACCCTCTGCCTCCCACCACTGAGCATCCCATGTGGGTTCAAATCTCCTCAGGCTCTTCCCCAGCCACCAGCAGCCAGTGCCCTACTGGGTGGTCTGAAGGTATTTCTTGGAAAGGAGCCCAGCAGTTGGCCTCACCGTCTTGATTTCCCATCAAGAACTCTAGTGTAGGGAGTCCTGGTGCAGACGCTGACCACTCCTTGGAGCCTGTTAGGAGACGTGTCTTACACCCAGGCTGGGCAGCGGTGGGGAGGGGACTTCTGGGCTCTTCCCGGCTTGTCTACGCATCCTTGCTGAAGCTCGGCACTGATGGCGTGGCAAGGAGCACAACATCCCGTTAAAGGTTCATAAGAAAATTATAAAATTTTAACAGTAATAATGGCAGAATTGGACTTAAGAAATACTATGCTATTTCAGTTGCTTCCTTCAGCTTCTGTCTTATCTCAGAAGAAATCACATCAGAAACTGATACATGTTGGTAAAATTTTCCACCCCTCAAGCCTCTGTAGCTGAGTAGAAGACATAAAGGTTGCCAAGAGTTGTTTTAAATGAGGAGTGTCCAACCTTTTGTGTGTTCTCTGCCACACATTGGAAGACAAAGAGTTGCCTTGGGCCAGACCTTAAATATACAAACAAATACCAATGAAAGCTGATTTGCAAAAACAGGTCTACGTACTTTCCCTGATGTCCCAGGTCACAGATAAGCAAAACATCCTCACAAAATTAGCATGTGGCCCACAAGTGGCTGGACACACCTGCTTTAAATCCTTACAGAGTAATCAGGAAATAATTTCCCCACCTGTGAATACTGGCCCGTTGTTGTATAAAGACAGGATGTTCTGCTGAGAACATCAGCAGTACACCCCATAATGCTGTCTTTCCTCCCTCCCCCATCCATAGAAGGCACTCTTAATTGATCACTACTTTTTCTTACTAATTCTCAATAGAGTAGTTTGGGGAGAAACTGATAAAAAACTACTTTCTCTTCTGCTCTCGTGTAAGCCCACACCCATAATGAGGGGGACATTCCCAGAATCTTTCATCCAAGGCAGTAGTTGGACTTTCCACAGGAAATTTAGAATGTTAAAGAGTGGATCTGGGCAACGCCTGTTGCTCAAGGAGTAGGGTGCCGGCCCCATATACCCGAGGTGGCAGTTTCAAACCTGGCCCCCGCCAAAAACTGCAAAAAAAAAAAAAAAAAAAAAAGAGTGGACTTTAAGCCACCATGTGAGGGGCCTCCTAATCCTCTCTTATCCATCAGTCTGTCTTGAGAAGTTTATTTATGTTGAAATATCACCCGGTGGGAAGGGACAGATATGGGGACGTGCCAGGAGCTATGCAAGGAGGCCCTGGAGAGGATTGCAAGCTTGCAATGAGTATGTTACATGTTGCCAGCCAGATTCCTTACATACAGTTAGCTCTCTGGGTCTGCTTTCCCTTTTTCTATCCCTGAACCTTAAGCCAAGGTCATTCATTCATTTATTCAACAAATAATTATTAAGCATTTGCCGCGTGGCAGTTGCTGAACTATGCTGTAGATTGTAGAATATAAGGATGAGTGACATAGATACAGTGTGGGGAAGGCAGCCCCATAATAGACGGTTTCGCTCTTGGTGGTAAGGTCTTTGAGAGTGGAAATCTTAGCAAGAATGCTGGGGAGGACACAGCATGGAGCCCAGCGCTCCAATTAAGAGGTGTCTGTTCTCCAGTACGGCTTTACTAAGGTGGAAGGGACACGCTGAGGAGAATTGTGGACAGAGCCCAGGCAGGAAGATCAAAGAGGCAGCCTCTGCCCCAGGAAGCACTTGGGTTCTGAGGGCCAGGAACCTTATCCACATGGGGGCTCTTCTTTCGCCTACCTCAGACAACTAGACATGATATTAATAGAAGTTCAATTTTTTTTTTTTTGAGACAGAGCCTCAAGCTGTCACCCTGGATAGAGTGCCGTGGCATCACAGCTCACAACAACCTCCAATTCCTGGGCTTAAGCGAGTCTCTTGCCTCTGCCTCCCAAGTAGCTGGGACTGCAGGCTCCCGCCACAACGCCTGGCCATTTTTTTGGTTGCAGCCATCATTGTTGTTTGGCAGGCAGGGCTGGATTCGAACCCACCAGCTCAGGTGTATGTGGCTGGCGCCTTAGCCCACTGAGCCACAGGCGCCGAGCCAGAAGTTCAATTTTTTAATAGGGGGCTCATTCCAGTGAAGTGACCACTTTGATATTTTATTTTTGTTAACTAGTGCAATGGAATCCTCATATTTCTACTTATAAAAATAAACAATAAAAATCAAAATGAACTTTTTATTAAAGGACAGAAAAGTGCTACAAAAAACAAATAGGGGGTTGTGGAAGTTAATCATTGGCAAAGAACAATCTGTGATCTGCTCTGTGTCTTTCTGTTTTCTTCCATGGGCAATTCTTAGACGCCCCCATTTTGAAGTCTTCTTGCTCTTGGACCAAGCATCCAGCACACCCCCACGACACCATGTAATCACAGTGGAGTCACTCATCAAAGCCACTCTTCCTACAGTTGACAACACCATTATTGTTCCTGACACGTGAGGCAGGAGGACCTGAGGCTGAAGTTCATGGTGGTGGAGACGTGAGCAGATAGTGCTCAGAGGCAGACAGGGCTGGGGCAGAGGGGGATCAGCGCAGCTCTTAGGTGGAGATACTAGAGGAGGGAGTCTGTGTGTGAGGCGGCAGCACCCTCACAGCCTGGGAAGCATTCAGGGAATGATCCCCCCAACTACTTCTCCTTCCCCAAACAACCATATTCCTTTCTTCGTGCTCCCCCTGCCAGAAATCACGTAGCTCTTTCTTTGTCTAGTTAATCTTATCTTTAGGAACTATGCAGAAATCCTCATGATCTTTCCCTTTTTACTTCTTAACATACATTAACAAAATTAAGTAGAAACCATTAGCAGGATGATTCATCTTTGATAAAGTTATTTACATTTTCTAATCATATTGTAAGATCAAAAATATATCTTTTGTCTATACTACTTCCCCATAAACAACCTTGCCCAGATATTATAAAATAAAGCTAATTTTGTGTTTTGGGGCTGGCTGCAGCCATCAGCTGAATCAAACCTACAGACCTCATCTTTCAGCTCTCCTGTCTTGTCTTCTGTTTTATTTCCTCAATCCCCACCGCTTCCCTCCGGTTCCTTTCCCTTCTCTGCGCAGGCTTGCCAAAGGGTCTGGTAGAGAAAGATCATACTGAGAGTAGACACCTGGCCTGTGTGGTGAGGTGAGAGGGGCTTAGAAAGGGCTTAGGGAGCAGGCCTGAAAGGAAGACAATGAAGGAAGGTCAGGAGTTATGGCTTTGGCACTCAGGTATGTGGGAGGGAGTGGAGGTGACATTAAACTAGATCAGGGAACCTGAGGACTGGATTGTCGGCTTGTGTTCTTGGAATGACTTCCTGGGGCCTTCACGCGTAACCAAGTATTCACCATCATTTATTAAATAAGTATTGCCATGCTCCTGGGTGGGCAGAGACTAGTGTCATGCTTGCCACTCTCCCCAAATAGCCAAAAACATTTCAGTCCATGACCCCAAGGCTTTCACAATCATTACAAAAAATGCCCCAAGAACCTGGTGGGATCATCTTGGTGCATAGACTAAATGTCCAGAGCTCCTGCTTCCCATAAGCCCAAGGTTGAACACAGCAAAGTATGGAGAGGGAAGGGTTTTCTTGTATCGAGGTGAGTAGGGACAGAGAGAAAAACAGTCCCAGAAATGCAGATGAGATTGCAAAAAATAATAAAGAGTTAATTCATTGAACGAAAGCTCAATCTACTTTTAATTCACCAAGTATATATTGAGTGTCCCCATGTGGCCTCAATGAGTCTACTTGAGAGAGTGGCCATGGTTTGGAGGGCCAGTAAGGAGAGTGAATACACCAGGCTGTATCAGCTGGTGGCAGCAAATAGGGCACAGGGGACAGAAGAGAATGAACACACAGAATGTCTACTAACAGGGTGGAAGAAAAGACAAAGAGTCTGAGGGGACCTTGGGCAAGTGGTAAAGGGATGAATGAGGAGGGTTGGAGGTTCAGAGAAGAAGCGTCTGAAGAAGGACGACAATGAGCTCAGCTGTTAGTGGTAATTCAGGACTCTGTTTTTCTGTTTCTGAATTCTTTCCCACAAGCAGTGTCCCTATTGGATCCCCTGCCCCAGGCGTACTTCTCGTCCACCCTTCTCACGGTTGGGTGGACTGGGTAGATCATTCCCTGCCCCCCGCCGCATGGTGCTTGCCATCACCTTCAGGTGAAAGGCCTCTGTTCGGAGCACAGCACACAAGCTCTGGAGCTCTGCTTTGCCTCCCATCTTAGCCTCATATCCTATCACTCTCCCTCTTGGACTCTTTAGCCATCCTGAAATATTTGCAGTTTTTTCCAAATAAAGCCAGTTTCACACCTCAGTATTTTTGTACTTTTTACCTCTGACCCTGGAAATTCTTTCTCTCATTGACTTCCCAGTGAATGTCTCACCATCCTGTATCAGGTGGCTGAAAATCCAGCAAAGCATTCCCTAATGATCCTCATCACCCTCCCAATGAAGCTTAAATTTAGAAATGAAAAGGGTTCAATCTGAAAGTCAATCAGCATAACCCACATATTAATGGCTAAAGAAGAAAAATCACATGGTCTTATCAAGGGCCCCAAAAGAGCACTTAACAAAATGTAATTCAACATGTACTCATGATAAAAACTCTCAGAAAAAAATGGATAGAGAGGAACTCCCTCAACAAGGACTACGTATTTGCCAAAAGGCTGCAACTAATGTTATACTTAACGTGAAGGACTGAATGCTTTCCCCTTAAGATCAAGGACAAAGCAAGGACGTCAGTTCTCACAGCCCTTATTCACAATATAGTACTGGGAGTTTTGGCCAATTTAATAAGACACAAAAAGAAACATAAAGGCATATAGATGAGAAAAGAAGAAATAAGATTATCCCTGTTTACAGATGAAATGATTGTTTATGTAAAAAATTTCATAAATCTAAAAGACAACAGCAATAACAACAACCTCTTAGAACTAATAAATGAATTCAGCTAGTTTGCAAGTTACAATACAAACACACAAAATTTGTATTACTACATATGATCAATAAACAGGTGAACACCAAAATAAAAAATACAATGCCATTTAGAATCACTACAAAATACTTAACAGAAATTTAACAAAACATGTACAGGACTTCTGTGCTGAAAACTACAAAGCATTGATAAAAGAAATCAAAGAAGATCTAAACAACTGGAAAGACGGAATTGTGAATTAGGAGACTCAATATGATAAAAAGGTCAATTCTCTGCAAATTTATGTACAGGCTTAATCCAGTTCCCACCAGAATCCCAGAAGATTTTTGTAGATATAGACAAGATTATTCTAAAATTTATATGGAAATGCAAATGAACCAGAAGAGTTGAAATAACTTTATAAAAGAATAATAAAATGAAGGAATCAATCTATCTGATTTCAAGACTGATTATAAAGCTGTGATATTTACAGAGTAACAGACACATAGATCAATGGAACAGAACAGAGAGCCCAGGAACAGGTCCACAAAAATATCCCTAACGGACTTTTGATAAAAGGTAGAAAAGGAATTCAATAGAGAAAAGATAGGCTTTTCAGTAAAGCTCAACTTAAATCTTACATCTTATAAAGAATTAACTTAACATAGATCATTGGCTTCAAAGGAAAACTATGAGACTTTTTTTTTTTTTTTTGTAGAGACAGAGTCTTGCTTTATTGTCCTCCGTAGAGTGCCGTGGCAACACACAGCTCACAGAAACCCCAACTCCTGGGCTTAGATGATTCTCTTGCCTCAGCTTCCCGAGTAGCTGGGACTACAGGCACCCGCCTTAACGCTCGGCTATTTTTTTGTTTGGCAGTTCAGCCGAGGCTGGGTTTGAACCCACCACCTTCGGCATGTGGGGCTGGTGCCCTACTCGCTGAACCACAGATGCTGCCCAAACTATAAAACTTTAAAAAAAGAAAACACAGGAGAAAATCATTAGGAACTAAGGAAAGGCAAGGCAAAAATTTTTTTTAATTTGCCAACAAAAGCATGATTGATAAAAGAAAAAAATTAATGATTGGATTTCATCAAAATTTAAAACTTTTACTATGTGAAATATCCTATTATAAGAATGAAAAACAAGCTTCAGATAGCAATAAAATATTTACAAACCACATATCTAACAAAGAACTAGAATTATATATATATACACATATATCTATAAAGATATCTCTCAAACCCCAATACTTAAGAACAAAACAATCCAATCAGAAAATGTGAAAAAGACATGAAGAAATATTATATTGAAGAGAATATATATGGAAAAGAATCATGTGAAAAGATGTCCAACATCTTTAGCTATTAAAGACATGTATATTAAAACCAGAATGAAATATCACTATACTCACCAGAATGACTAAAATTAAAAAAAAAAAAAAAAGAGTGACAGTACCAAATGCTGGCAAAGATGTGGAGAAATTCTCTTTCCTACTTTGCTGGTGGGAATGTAAAATAGCACAGCCACTTTGGAAATTAGTTTGTCAGTCCATTAAATAACTAAAATGCAACTACAATATGACCCAGAATTGTACTCTTAGCTATTTATTAAAGATGGAAGTACAATGTGCTCACAACAAAAACCTGTATACAAATGTTCATAGTAGCCTTTCTGGTAGAAACCCAAAACTGTAAACAAGCGTATATCCTTCAGTAGTTAATGGCTAAACACCACTATGGCACCCCTATATGATAAAATACTCCCCAGATATAAAAATGAAAGAACCATTGATGTACACATGACTTGGATGAATCTCCGGGGAATTATGCTGAGTGGAAAAAGTCATTCCGAAAACAATAAATGCTGCATTACTGCATTTATAAAACATTCTTGCAATGACCAAATCATGGAAGTGGAGAGCAGATTAGTCCTTGCCCTGGATTGAAGGTGGGAGTTGTTAGGAGGAGATGCAGGAGATGCGCAGATGTGGCTATGGAAAGACAAGAAGGATCTTTGCGGTGGTGGTGGTCTCATTGTGCACTTGTCAATATCCTGGTTCTGACATGGCACTAGATTTTTGCACAATGCTACCACTGAAGGGAAATAGGTAAAGTGTCACATGTCACTTCTGACACCACTAGTCAGGGCCTAGGACTGGCAGGTCTCGGGCCCAGCTTAACTAGGTTCCAGACGCGGACCACTAAGTTACCTTGCTCAGGTCTCGTAGGTGCCTATCTACGTTAGCTGGAGAGAGAGAGTGTGTCTTAGAGAGAGTAAAGCAGTCTTCTTAGAAAGATAGAGCTCAGTCTTTAGCAGAGAGACGCCGTGCTGGCGTTCTGCAGGCAGGAGAGGAGACGGAGTCAGAGTAAGTGGGTCCATAATAGAATGCACATGCTCCCGACTGCCTTCTCCTCCAGCCTAATATAAGGCTGATCTCATGCCTCTCAACACCACAGGTGTAGAGACTGCCAATTCACCACTGCTCTCATCTCGTGAGCTCTCGTGCTTGTTAGGAGAGCTAAATCCCTCTCCATGCCCTTTCCACCCAGGTGTTCCATTATTGAGCAATACAGGTATTTCTTATAACGCTCACTCCTCCTAGCCATAGGCTGTATGGGCTGCAACAGTAGAGCATACATTGGATCTCTGTCTTGTTTCTTACAACTGCATGTGAATCTGCAACAATCTCAAAATTAAAAGTTTAATAAAAAAAAAATGGACACAGTGGCTTACACCAATAATCCTGACAATTAGGGAGGCCTCGGAGAGTAGATCACCTGAACTCAGGAGTTCAAGACCAGTCTGAGCAAGAGCAAGACCCCATCTCTACTAAAAATAGAAAAACTAGCCAGGCATTGTGGCAGGCACCTGTAGTCCCAGCTACTCATGAGGCTGGGGCAAGAGAATAGTTTGAGCTCAAGAGTTTGAGGTTGCAGCTTGGCGCCTGTACCTCAGAGGCTAAGGAGCCAGCCACATACACCGGAGCTGGTGGATTCAAATCCAGCCCAGGCCTGCCAAACAACAATGACAACTACAACCAAAAAAACCCCCAAAGGAATAGCTGGGCGTTGTGGCGGGCACCTGTAGTCCCAGCTACTTGGGAGGCTGAGGCAAGAGAATTGCTTAAGCCCAAGAGTTTGAGGCTGCTGTGAGCTATGATGCCATGGCACTCCACCCAAGGTGACAGCTTGAGACTGTCTCAAGAAAAAAAAAAAGGAGTTTTAGGTTGCTGTGAGATGTGATACCACAGCACTCTACCCAGGGACAATAGAATGAGATTCTGTCTCAAAAAATAAACTAACGAATAAAGCAAAACCCATATCCATTTCTTATCTCACAGTTCTGACAGTGAGAAGTTCTTGCACAGCATGACTAGGTCCTCTGCTCAGGTCCCACCTGGATGAAACCAAGTTGTCTGCCAGGGCTGCTGTCTCCTTTGAGACCTGAGGTCCTCTTCCAGCTTTCCCATGCTGCTGGGCTGGACTCAGTTCCTTGAGTTCCCCATTTCCTTGTTCACTGTCAGCCAGACATAGTTCTTTTTTTTTTTTTTGAGACAGAGCCTCAAGCTGTCACCCTGGATAGAGTGCTGTGGCATCACAGTTCACAGCAGCCTCCAATTCCTGGGCTCAAGCGCGTCTCCCGCCTCCGCCTCCCAAGTAGCTGGGACTACAGGCACCCACCACAACGCCCAGCCATTTTTTGGTTGCAGCCGTCATTGTTGTTTGGTGGGCCTGGGCTGGATTCGAACCCACCAGCTCAGGTGTACGTGTCTGGCGCCCGTTGAGCCACAAGAGCTGAGCCCCAGAGATGGTTCTTAATTTTCTAGAGACTGCTGCTTCTTGGCACATGACCATTCCATATCCCCTCTCATGCTTTGTATCTTCCTTTCTGGAAGGGTCCAGGCCCATTTTGCGCTCACGTGGTAAGCTCAACCCCAGGCGGATAATCTCCCTATTGATTGACTCCAAGTCAACTGATCAGTAACCCAACCACATACAGATATCCCATCGCACTCACAGGTTCTGCCTGTGCTTATGGCAGGAGAATTATACAAGGTGTGTTCACAAGAAGGTGGGAATCATGGGGCTGTCCTGGATTTCTACCCGCCCAGATCATCTTAGCCCCAGCAACCCCTGTAAAATAGGCAGAGGCCTCTGTTGGGATGGTGGAATTCTTCCCTCTACCCAATCCTATTTCCTTTGTTCCTTACTGTGGTTGATCCCTAGACCCCTAGCCAATAAACATTCTGCACATAAATCTCTCCCTGTGAGTCTGTTTCCTTAAGACTAGCACTGTTGTACTACTCAGCTAGAGGACACAGAGGACCAACTGGTAAAGTTAGAAAAATGTGAGTGGGGACCCTACTTTAAAAGATGTTGACAAAGCCACGGGGGGAGGAGGCGTCCCCAGGGTGTCAAGTCAGGAACACTACAGGGTGATCAGTGTCACCCAGGTCACTCAGGGCTCTTCCTCCAGATTCTGCTGCTATAACACTTGATCCTTCTTTATCATCATCATTACTACCATCATCATCACCACATTATGGTCACCATGGACTGAGCGTTCACTGTGTTTCAGAAAATGTGCAGCATATTTTACTTACCGTCTAATGAGTTGTCATAGCAGAGTAGTTCACAGTACCAAGAATAAGACTACCTAGGTTTTTGTTTGTTTGTTTGAGGCAGAATCTCACTCTGTTGCCCCCAGGCTAGAGTGCCCTGGTATCAGCCTAGCTCACAGCAACCTCAAATTCCTAGGTTTAAGGGATCCTCCTGCTTCAGCCTCCCAAGTAGCTGGTGCCTGCCATGACACCTGGCTAATTTTTTTTCTATTTTATGTAGAGATGAGTCTGGCTCTTGCTCAGGCTGGCCTGAAACTCCTGAGCTCAAAGAATCCTCCTGCATCAGCCTCCCAGAGTTCTAGGATTACAGGTGTGAGCCACCACTTCCGGCCAAGACTACATAGTGTTGAATCCTAGCTTCTCCATTTAATAGCAATGTGATGCCAGTTAGGTGACTTGGCTAAGCCTCAGTTTCCTCACCTATAAAATAGGGATGGTATCTGTTTGATAAAATAACACATTATTTAAAACTCTTAACACAGTGCTTAGTTCTAAGCAAACATTCCATAGATGATGGCAACTTCATAGTATCATTTAATTCTTTTTTTTTTTATTAAATCATAGCTGTGTACATTAGTACAATCATGGAGTACAGTGTGTGGGCTTCATATACAATCTGAAATATTTTCATCCAACTGTTCGACATAACCTTCATGAGATTTTCTCGTTTATTATGTGAAAACATTTGTATTCTGCATTTAGTAGGTTTCACCTGTCCTTTCTAAGATGCACCATAAGTGTGATCCCATCATTTACCCTCTTTCCACCCACCCTCCCCCTCCCCAACCCCTCCCTTACCTCTTTCTCCATATTCTTGTGCTATAATTGGGTTATAGCCTTCATATGAAAGCTATAAGTTAGCTTCATAGTAGGGCTGTATTCATTGGATACTTTTTTTTCCATACTTGAGATACTTTGCTAAGAAGAATGTGTTCCAGCTCCATCCATGTAAATATGAAAGAGGTAAATACCCAGAAGACCAAAAAATCACATTACAACAAAGATATCTGTGCCAAATTGTTTATTGCAGCCCAATTCATAATTGCTAAGTCATGGCAGAAGCCCAAGTGCCCATCGATCCATGAATGGATTAATAAATTGTGGTACATGTACACCATGGAGTATCATTTAATTCTATGCCAATCTTGCAGGAGGATTTATAGCTGAATAAGCTGAGATTCAGAGAGGCTAAGCAACTCCCCCCAATTCAACAAACAGGTAAAGAGTGCAAGAGGTAGGATTTCACCTAACTTCCTTCTGGACACAAAGCATTATTAGTCTTTAACCATTACTCTGTCTGGTTTCACCACAGTGAGATTAATAAGGGTGACAAAGCCAACACTTCCTTAAGAAGAATTCAGAAAGAAAGAAAACATGAAAACACAGAGTCAGAAAACCTCTGGAAAGGAAATTCAGGCGGGAGGGTGTTCCTACTATTTCACCTGCAGGGCGTCAGGCTTCGGAACCCTGAGTGAGGGCTGGTTTGTGGCTTCCTAAGTGGGTAGTGGAACCAAAGTCTTTCTTCTCAAAAGACCTAAGGTGAACACTAGCCCTTCAGGAAAATGTGATTATAGGTCCATGAACTTTTATCCAAAATGCTGACATTCAGACACTCTGCTAACCAAAAGTTGTTCAAAATTCGTTTGGTGGCAAAGCCTGACTTGGCCTGACCAGATGCAAAGTCTCCAACATCCTCTCACCTCACTTGGGGTACATAGTCACTTGTTGCTGCAGAAATATTCTTGTGACCTGAGTGCCAATGAGGTCTTAGCAACTAAGTTACCTTTCCAAAATCTGAAGAATACTGAGTTCTAGAATACATAGGTGTGTTCACCAGAAGGTGGGAATCATGGGGCAGTCTGCAAGTATTTCAGATGAAACACCAGCGGGTCTTCTCCTATTATTTTGGACCATTTTTACTTATCACCAGAGCAGAGAATATAAACTCACCAGTTGCACTCACAGAATGGACTTCATTTGTCTGAGAGCTTTTCAGAGGATCGCTTGTTCACTGTAAGGAAGAATAACAAGTCTCAGGCCGCACTTGTGTAGATCTCACTGAAGGCAGGCCCAGCAGTTCTTAGGGGCCGCTGCCTAATCTATTTCCGAGAACTGTGGCTTTTGACTCTCGTATTCCTTCCTTGTGTCAGTGCCCCATAATGCTGAACCCGGTTGACTCTGTGGTGCTATGGATAGAGGACTAGGGGCTGGGCGGAGGGGAAGATGCTGAGGCTGTGAGTAAAGAAGCAGGAGAGAAACAGGGATGATGCCCTGCCCCAGCCTCCACTTTCTTTCTTGGAACCCCTAGAAACAGCAACCATTTGCTCACAGTATTTTCCACACAGTCCAAAAGCATAAACTTTAAATATTTTGAATGCATATATTCCTCATCCCTTCTTCCTTCTTCACTATTTATTTAAGTGAAATAAAACACTCAATGAGATATGGGCCTAGTCTTATTTTGAATTACAGATTCAGAGTTGCAAAGGAAGAATAAATGACCTATATCTCAAAGCTTTTGCTGAGTCTATTTTCTAACATTGAAAATCCCATTTAGCCACTTTCAAGTGGAGTCAAATGGGGGAGGGTATCATTTCACCACCATTTATTTAGCTACACTTTGGCAAATGTCAAGTTCAAGTCTGGATATTTGGACTATGGTGGGAAAAATGAGTTCAGCAGCCTCCCGATGGGCTTTGTGTCTGTTGACAGCACCTCATAGACCTTCACTCCACTAGGAATCGCTGGGCTCATGGAGAAGCACTGGATGAAAGGGTTTCTGCTTGCTTTCTTCTCTCCAGGATAAATATCAGAGATCAGCTGATGCAGAAGATACTCACCACAACTCCTGCTCCAGAGCTCACTCTAAGAGTAAACTCAGTAAAGACTAGGAACATTTAAAGCAAAAACAAACTAAAAATGTTTTCACATTTGGTCACTTCCAAATTATTCTCAAGTGTGCAGTCTATCCAGGGCTGTCTCGTTCATCCCCTCTCATTGATTATTTACCTTTGGCCAACCACGCAAATTGGTGATCCCTCTTCAGATACAGTGGTGGGAAGCCGGGAGAAAGAAATCTGCCTCTTTTGAATTTAATTTAATTTTACAAATAAATTGAGGACATATTCTGCTTGGGACTAGGGTTACAGGGACTGGGAATTACAGTCAAGTGAAAGGGACAGATCAGCTGACTCTCAAAAATAAGGTAGCACAAGATGTTATAGGAGCACAAGGGAGAGAAAGTCAACTCAGCATTGGTGGAGGGAGGATGAGAGAAGGCTTCCTGAAGAGGTGACGGCCATACTAAATCCTGAAGATTGAATAGAAGTTGTTTACAAAAGTTCTGAGGCAAGTGCCTGGCATAAACAATATGGAATCTATTATAATTCATTTTAAAATAGTTCAGCATTGTCCAAGCCTGGTGGCTCAGAACTGTAATCTTAGCATTTCAGAAGGCTAAAGTGGAAGGATCTCTTGAGGTCAGGAATTTGAGACCAACCTGGGCAATACAGCGAGATACCATCTCTACAGAATAAACAAACAAAAAAATAGCTGGACATGGTGGCACTAGCCTATAGTCCCAGCAAGTAGGGAGGCGGAGGCAGGAGGATCAGCTGAGCCCAGGAATTTGAGATTGTAGGGAACTATGATCACACCACCAAATTCTAAGTCTGGACAGCAGGGCAAGACCCTGTCTCTGAGAAAATAAAATAATATAACAATACTTGAGCTTTGACCAAGAGATGTGTGGTAGTTTTAACCAACACCCTAGGAGCAATTTGTTAATATGGGAAGGACCCTCATCAGGAATACATACTCCTGAGGTTTTCATTAGCTTTGAAAGACTAATTGGAACTCTATAATCCAGGAGTGGCTTCTGCAAGAGCTTCAGCAATCTTTATCTTCCTTTAGCAGGTGAGGGTTTGTTCATTCAGATAATGGGTTTAGCAATGATTTTCCACTGGTGAAATGAGTGATGCACAAGACATAGGAATGGCTAAGAACATGATTGGGGGCCTCCACGCCGTGTGAGCAGAGTATAAGAATTTTGCAAGCTCAGCAGCCTGCCTCCTTCGTAGTATTCCACCAAGCCTGAGACACCATCTGGTCTTGTGAGCTCCACATAGCAGACGATTCTTTTGCCTGAATCTAACAGTAGCCTGGCTGAATCCTGCCCCTAGAATATGTTCTCATCATGCAAGATGTGCATACAGACAGAGCAGATTTAATCAAGCTTAGAAAAAAGCTATGCATGGGTATAGTGCCTGCATGTTAGTAAGGGTTTGTATGTAGAGCAGGATTTGTTCTGAGCCTTCCTTTTGGTGCCGCCTACCCAGCCCTTGTTGGGCAGTCATGGTGGAGGAAATCTATAATCCTCATCCAATTTAAACTACAGTAGGCTAGAGATATCTTGCAACAAGAACCTAATAATTATAAGCAGCCAAATTGGCTGGAGTGGGGTTCCCACAGCATGGCTCCTGGTTTGTTTTTAACAGTGCTAGCCGTTCTTTCCCGCCACTCCAGGGAGGGAGTGATCTAAGGTGGCACAATTCGACTGAGCAGCAGGAAGGAGCAGATTCCCATGGAAAGGTGCCCAGGTTCTACCAGGAAGATAATGCCAGTCCTGAAAAATCTGTAGGGTAACGCAAGGACAAAGACGAGAAGACTCCGTGGTGACTGCAGGAGCGGAGAGGAGCATGGAAAGGGCTGAAGCACGGGCTCAGAAGAGTGTCAGCACTGAGGCTGTGGGCGGCAGGAGAAGGCCGCAGCACACTTTCATCCTGGCCAGGATGGAGCTTGCTGGCTTGCAGGAGCCATTCACGGCTGGACGCTGGGCAGCCTCCTGTGAGCAAGATTATTACCTATTACTCTTCTCTCAGCTCCCTGAGTCCACTCTGCCTCCTATGTCTCCTGTTCAGCTAATAACATCACCCTGAGCACCTCCCATGTCATCTCCTCTATTTTAATTAATTACCAAGTCTAAAAATTTCTACCAACTGAGTACCTCTTGACTCCATCACAACTGCCACAGCCATTTGCCTTAGTTCATCATCTCTTCTGTGGACCCTGCCACAGCCCTCACTGCGGGAGACTCCTTGACAATCTTCCTGTTTCCAGTGTTGTCCCCTCCATTTCTGCCTGTATACCATGCCACAGTCACCTTGCTGAAGTATAGATGAAAACCAGTAGCCCCCTCATTGTACACCTCAGTTCAGAATACAAGGTATTAGAACTGTTCTGCTCATCCTGGGGTTAGAAATCTCACTAGGACTAGGTTGGGTGAAAAGGGGAGACATTTACTAGCTTACATCACTGAATTGAAGAAAATACAAAAGTTGTGCCATGGGAATTTTTTTTTTCTTTCTTTTTTTTTTTTAGGAGTGTGTATCAAGGAGGCAGATGCCCTTAGAATCATTTCCCTGCATGTTGTCAACGTGTTTTCCTCCTTAAGCCTGGATCGTATCCTGTGGAGGATTAGGTCTCACGGATGCCGGATGCACACATCTTTTCTTCAGAAAGGGGTAGGCCTCCCTTGGTTTGGGTGGGATCATGGGTCCCTCTCTCGTCTAAGGAATATGGCTGGATGGGGCCTCTGCACAGGAGCGGGTACAGGAACCATTAATATTGATGCTAATGGAGGTCTTCAGGTAATCCCCCAAAGTTCTGGTCATGAAAACATAGCCCAATAATTTCCTCCTGGGCCAGGTAGCCCCTAGCAATGGGGTATAGGAGTTAAGGCCTTAGGAAAGTGTTTTTCAACATTTTCCATCTCACAACACTCTTAAACTTCCACAGCACACTTAAATTATGTTGATCCAAAGAAAAAGAGTGAAAAAAGAATGTACTTACTGTACTTCAAACTTCTTTTAAAAATAATTTAATTAATGATCTTTAAAATGTTTTGAGACACACCTAAGATCTTCTCATAGCACACCAGTTGACAATCACTGCTTCAGGGTCTGGAGTTAGAGAAACATGGCTTCAAATTGCAGCTCTCCCAATTATTAACTGTGTGACCTTGGACAATGTGCATAACCCCAATGAACCTCAGTTTCCCAATCTGTAAAATGGAGAGGGAAGTCTAATGATACGTATGTGAAAATTTTAGGAGACAAGATATTGAAAGCACTTGGAACACAGCCTGGCTCATGGTGTGTGCTCCTCAGCTCTTCCTGCTCCCAGTAACCCTGGTGTGAGCGGCAGCCTTCGGAAGGCAGCAGGCCTCAGGCCATTGCCCGCTGCCAACAGAATGAGATCAGGGTTAATCTGAGGAACAGACTGACCTGATTCTCAGCACTCCAGTGAAGTGACCCATCTGACACCTTGGAGAGGACAGTGCCAGGGAGAGGAGTTGCTTGGCACATGATATTCTCCATGAGGCAGGGCTGAGGGGTCCTTCCAAAGCACCATTGTCCCCCCGCCAGAGGTGGACAACATCTGGGAGGAAGCACTTCTTCATTCAGCTCTGTGGTTGTGATGCTGCCAGGCTCGCAGGCCACAGCCTGAAATCATCTCTTTATTAAATAATAATTAAGAGTCCCCTGTAAAGGGAATCTGGATCTAATTATCTGATTCATTAAGCTGCCCAGTTGAAACTGGGAGGCTGTTTTACTCTGTGGCCCCACTCTTAAAGACAATTTTCTCATTTCTGGAAGTAGCAAGTATAGTTTCAACATTTGTGGGGACTCAGACTCAAGGTCATGTATTTAAGTACACACATCACTCAAGAAGCCTCTTGCCAAGCAACTGACTCAAAGGGTGAGTCCTCCCCATTCCTGTCCTGAAAGATCTAAATGGGTGTTGGAACAGGGAACACAAGAAAGGGCCACGGGACCAGCTGGGCAAGGAAGCAGCTCATTAGTAGCCTCTACGGAGGTGTTGAAATTAAGCAAGTTAAAAGCATATTCGTTTAAATGAGGAGAGGTATTTAGGTAGGAAGCAAATGTAATCATTTTGTGATGGGGCATAATTTGATAATTAATGAGGAAGTTGTCAGTATAATCTTGAGGGAGCCTTAGGAAATAAAGAAATCTGTCTTTATTAAGGGAAACCCAGGAGAAAAGTTATTGGAATGCTGACAACTCACCAGCAAGGTCCTGGTAGCAAGTCCTCATTAGATGTGACGTTGAGACACAGTCTTTCGGCCACATCTCTGTGTTTTGACTAAACAGATGCCCCCCCTCCCCCCGCTCCTGATGAGAGACGAGAACAGAGAATGTTGAAGGGGACCGCAAAGCAAGCCCAGGCTTCTTTCTGTACCTAAACAGGGCTGCCAGTGCCTCTGCCATGCTCCCCAGGAAGGCAGGGGAAGACAAGCCCTATGGGCTTCCTGGGGGCTGCTCAGATTCTCCATACCCTAAAGCCTGTGCAGCCAGGGCTGGACTCTTCCTGGCCTATGGAAGGAAACATCTAGTACTCCCATGGGCAGAAGGGCTATGCAGACTCCCACTTGGCCAGAAAAGGAGTCCAAGGGAAAAGCCCAACAAAGGTCCCGTAGCACAAGGGTTAAGTCGGGAGCTCTGGAGCCAGAATGCTGGGCCTGAGCTCTGCCCTTGGCCATGGAGTGTCACTTGACTCAGGCATGCTGCTCAAGGTCTCTGAGCTTCAATTTCCTGGTGCCTATCTTATAGCCCGAGGATTAAAGAGTCATTCTATGTAAAGCTGCGGTACCCAGTCCTCAGGCTGAGGACCAGTACTGTCCTCTGTGGCCTAGTAGGGACCTGGTCGCATAGCAGGAGGTGAGCAGCAGGCAGAAAAGGAGGGTTTCTGTATAGTTACAGCCACTCCCCCTCTCTCCGGCGCCACCACCTGAGCTCCACCTACTGTCAGATGAGTGGGGGCTTCAGATTCTCATAGGAACCCCACTGCTACTATAAACAGTTCATGGGAGGAGTGGAGACTGTGTGCTCTATGAGACTCTAATACCTGAGGTGGGATGTGATGCACTTGACTCATCCTGAAACCATCACCACCCCACACCCCAGGGGCTAGTCATTGGAAAAATTGTCTTCCATGAAGCTGGTCCCTGGTCCTAAAAAGGTTAGGGATAGTTGATGTAAAGAACTCCCAGCAGCTTGGCTATTGTTGGTACATATAAAGGCTACAGATTTATGAGTGTTGATTTTGTAACCTGCGACATTGCTGTATTCCTTGATCACTTCTAAGAGTTTTGTAATAGAATACAAATACCATCTGCGAAGAGTGAAAGTTTGATCTCTTCTGACCCTATGTGGATACCCTTGATCATCTTTTCTTCCCTAATTGCAATGGCTGAAACTTCCATTACAATGTTGAAGAGCAGAGGAGACAATGGACAACCTTGCCTGGTTCCTAATCTGAGTGGAAAAGATTTCAATTTAACTCCATTCAATACTTTATTGGCTGTGGCTTTGCTGTAGATGGCCTCTATCAGTTTAAGAAATGTCCCTTCTACACCAATTTTCTTAAGAGTTCTGATCATGAAGGGATGCTGGATATTATCTAAAGCTTTTTCTGCCTCAATTGAGAGAATCACATGGTCTTTGTTTTTTAATTTATTTATGTGTCAAATTATATTTATAGATTTATGTATATTGAACCAGCCTTGAGACCCTAGGATAAAACCTACTTGGTCATGGTGTATAATTTGTTGTTATACACAACACATGTGTTGCTGTATTCTATTTGTTAGGATCTCATTGCATATTTTTGCATCAATATTCATTAGTGATATTGGTCTATAATTTTCTTTTCTTGTTGGGTCTTTTCCTGGTCTGGGGATCAAGGTGATGTTTCCTTCATAGAATGTGTTGAGTAGTATTACTTTTTTTTCTATGTTTTGGAAAAGGTTGAGTAATACAGGTACTAGGTTTGGTAGAATTCTAATGTGAAGCCATCTAGTCCCAGGCTCTTCTTTTTTTTTTTTTTTTTTCATATTTAAAAAAAATTTTATTGTCTCTATTTGAGGTTTACAACATTAATAGATGGTTATAGTAGTGAGGCTGATGAACATATCCATTATTTCTTTTTTTTTTCTTTTTAAATACATGTATTTTATTATTCTTCATTACATTATTCCTCCCACCCCCCAGTGGTAAGACAGAATTTATTTACAGAAAAGAATACAGAAAACACTAAAGCTCCTGGTACAGGGAGAGAATTCAAGTGGGGAGAGAGAAGCTCTCTCCGTTTCTCTCCCAGTCTTTCCCCGTCTCCTCCTTTAGGCCTTTAGTCTCAGGGTATATATAGGTATATGGGTTCCTTGGCCAGGAAACGAATGAATACAGTCCTTTCTACCAGTGATTGCCTCCAATTTCTATGTACTGCAAATAATGATGTGTGTATGTCCTCATGCATTCTCTCATGGACTTGCTTGCGAATTTTTATTACTCTGAAATGGTACTACTGAATTCTAAGGTACCCTGCCAGAATTTTGCTAATTATTGCTAGAACAGTAACTCTAATGTATATACTTGCCAACATGTGGTACTATTATCTGCTTTCAAATGTTTTCCAATTTGATAGATTATAAGGTGGTATTCCATTTTTGTTCTGATTTGTATTTTTTTGAGGACAAGTGCAGTCAAGAATCTTTTCTATGTCAGTTACCTATTTGTTTTTCTTCCATGAGTTGCCTGTTAATATTCTCTTCCTCTTTAAAAAACTGGACTTTCTTTGTACAAATAAAGCATAAGAGCTAGTATTTGCCCTGTTAGAGTTTATATTATACTTAAACAGAAATTAAAGAATAATAGAGTGCTCTCTTATGTAGTAATTCCTGAAAGTGCAAAAGATAATTAATTAATCCCTTGAAATAGACCAGCATAGGTTGATGTTTTTAGAGGCAGTGGGAGAGATAAAATGTGACCAGATTTGGAAGGAAGGGAAAGAAATAAGTGAAGGAGGAATGACTACCTTCCAGACTGTATCAGGCAGCGTGGACAAAGGCCAGAGGAAGAAGGGCAGGTATTAGTTCCAGAAAAAGCAAGGAGACCAGATTAGATGGAAGGTAGGGTTGGGGTAGTGTAATTAAATTTGGCATAAATACAATTTAATTGATGGGAGGACCAGTAGGTTCCTGTGATGGTTAATACTTTTTATTTCAAAAAATTTAGGGGATATAACAGTGTTTTTTGTGTTGTGGATAAATTGTATCATGCTGATGTCAGGGCTTTCAGTGTATCCTTCAATGTATATTGCACTTGATAAGTAGATTTTTATCCCTTACCCTCCTCCCACTTTCCTCTCTTCTTAGTTTCAAATGTCCATTACAGCTCTTTATGACCATATATATCCATCATTTAGCTCTCACTTATAACTGAGAACATGCACTGTTTGTTTTACCATTCCCGAAATACTTCATCTAGGATAATGGTCTTTAGTTCATCCACATTGCTATTAAAAAAAAAGAAAGAAAAAAGAAAGAAAGAAAAAACCACCATTATTTCATTCCTTTTTATGGCTGAGTAGCACTCCTGGTATACATAGTCCACATTTTCCTTACGCACTTATCAACTGATGGGCACTTAGGTTGATTCCATATCTTTGCAATTGCGAATTCTGCTGTGATAAACATTCTGGTGCAGAAATCTTTTTGATAAAATGACTTCTTTTCCTTTGGCTAGACATCCAGGAGTAGTATTGATCCAAGTGAATGATGTAGCAATGGTGGGTCTACTTTTAATTCTTTGAGGAATCTTCATACTAGTTTCTGTAGCAGTTGTGCAAGTTTACTTTCCCACCAACAGTGTAAAAGCATTTCCTTTTCACTGCAATTAAGCCAAAAAAAAATCTATTGCTTATTAACTTTTTAATGATAGTCATTCTGACAGGGATAAGGTGGGATCCCATGGTGGTTTTAATTTTCATTTTCCTGTTAACTAGTAATGTTGAATATTTTTTCATATGTTTGTTGGACATTTGTCTATCTTCTTTTGAGAAGATCTGTTTGTGTCTTTTGCTTACTTTCTCATGGGGTTATTTTTTTCTTGCTGATTTGTTTGAGTTCTTTGTAGGTTCTGGATATTAGGCCTTTGTCAGATGTATAGTTTACAAATATTTTCTCTCTATGTTGTCTATGTACTCTATTATTTCTTTTTCTGTGCAGACACTTCTTTAGTTTAATTAACTTCCTTTTAATTAAGTTCCATTTATTTGTTTTTTTGTTGCTGTATTTGCTTTGAGGGTCTTAGTCATAAATTATTTGCCTAGGCCAATATCTAGAAGAGTTTTTTCTATAGTTTCTTCTAGAATTTTTCTGATTTGGGGTCTTATATTTAAGTCTTTAATGCATCTTGAGTAATTTTTGTGTATTGTGAGAGATGGGGATTCAGTTTCATTCTTCTGAATGTGGCTATCTAGTTTTCTTAGAACCATTTATTAAATAGAGCATCCTTTTCCCAGGGCATTATTGTGTCATCTTTGTCAAAAATCAGTTGACTATAGCTATATGGTTTTATTTCTAGATTCTCTATTCTGTTACTTAGTTCATGTGTCTACCTTTATACAAGTAGCATCCTGTTTTAGTTACTATAGCCTTAGAGCATTATTTGAAGTGAGATAATATGATTCTTCTAGATTTATTCTTTTTGCTGAGGATTGCTTTGGCTATTCAGAGTCTTTTCCGGTTCCATATGAAGTATAGGGTTATTTTTTCTGGATCTGTGAGAAATGATGTTGGGATTTTGATAGGAGTTGTGTTGAATCTGTAAGTCTCTTTGGGCAGTGTAGCATTTTAAAGCTGTCGATTCTGCCAATCCATGAGCATGGGATGGGTTTCCCATTGTTTGTGTCATCTATGATTTATTTAATCAGTGTTTTGTAGTTCTTTTTGTAGAGATCTTTCACCTCCTTGTTTAGGTATATTCCCAGGTATTTCTTTCTGTAACTATTGTAAAGTGTGTTCAGTTCTTGATTTGACTATCAGCTTGACCACTACTAGTATATAGAAACGCTATTACTTTGTGTACATTGATTTTGTAATCTGAAATTTTAATGAATTTATCAATTCTAGCAGTTTTTCAAGGAGGTTCTAGGGTTTTCTAGGTATAAGACCATGTTGTTGGCAAACAGAAATAGTTTCTGTTTCCTGATTTGGATCTCCCTTATTTCTTTCTCTTGCCTGATTGCTCTGGGTAGGACCTCCATTGCTATATTGAATAAAAGTGGTAACAGGGGCAATCTTTGCTTTGTTCTGGTTCTTAAAGGAAATGCTTTCAACTTTTCCCCATTCAGTATGAGGTTGGCCATGGGTTTGCCATATGTGGCTTTTATGATTTAGAGGTTTGTTCTTTCTTTTTTTTTTTTTTTTTTGTGACAGATCCTAAAACTGTCACCCTGGATAGAGTGCCATGGCATCACAGCTCACAACAACCTCCAATTCCTGGGCTCAAGCGAGTTTCCTGCCTCTGCCTCCCAAGTAGCTGGGACTACAGGCGCCCACCACAACGCCTGGCCATTTTTTGGTTGCGGCCATCATTGTTGTTTGGCAGGTCCAGGCTGGATTCGAACCCGCGAGCTCAGGTGTACATGGCTGGTGCCTTAGCCCGTTGAGCCACAGGTGCCAAGCCTAGAGGTATGTTCTTTCTTGGTTGGGGTTTTTTATCATGAAGTGGTGCTGGATTTTATCAAAGACTGTTTCTCTATTGAGATGATCATACGGTCTTTGTTTTAAATTTTGTTTATGTGGTGAATCACATTTATTAATTTACATATACTGAACCATCCTTACATCTCTGGGATAAATTCTACTTGATTATGATGGATTATTTTTATGAGGTACTATTGAATTTGGTTTGTTAATTTTATTGAAGAATTTTGCATCCATGTTAACAAAGGATTTTCTTTTCCCATTGTGTCCTTTTCTGGCTTTGGTATTAGGGTGATACTGGTTTTGTAGATGAACTAGGGAGGATTTACTCTTTCTTGATGTTATGGAACAGTTTCAATAGAACTGGTACCAATTCTTTTAGGTCTAGTAGAATTTGGCTGTGAATTTGTCTGGTCTGGCATTTGTTTTCATTGGGAGAGCTTTTATTACTGTTTCAGTCTCATTATTCATTATTGGTCTGCTTAAAATTTCTATTATATTTCTTCCTAATTAAAGCTTGGGAGGTTGTGTATGTACAAAAAATTATCCATTTTCTCTAGGTTTTCCTGTAGTATTTTTTTTGACAGTAGTATTTATCAAAATATCACAGATGATATTTTGTATTTCTGTGGTATGAGTTGTAATATCTCCTTTTTTATTTCTGATTGAGCTTGAGTCCTTTTTCTTCTATTTCTGGCTAATCTAGCTAAAGGTCTAGTCTAGCTAGAGAGCTATTGTTTTATCTTTTTAAAGAACAAAACATTTTTCTGTCGATCCTTTGTAAATGTTTTTGTTTGTCTCCATTTCATTTAATTCTGCTCTGAACTTTGTCATTTCTTTTCTTCTGCTAGCTTGGGTTTAGTTTCTTATTCTTTATCTAGCTGCTTGAGGGATGATATTAGTTTATTAATTTGTGATTTTTCTATCTTTGTTTTTCTTTGTTTTTGAGACGGAGTGTTACTCTGTCACACAATCATAGCTATCTCAAATTTGGGGGCTCAAGTGACCCTCCTACCTCATTCTCCTAAGTAGCTGGGACTACAGACTTGTGCCACTGTGCCTGGCTAAGCTTTTTATTTTATTTTATTTTTTTTTGTAGAGACAGGGTCTTGTTTTTGTTCAAGCTGGTGTCAAACTTTTGGCCTCACTTTGGACTCTCAGAAGGCATAGGCGTGAATCACTCACTGTGCCCTGTCCCGTCTATCTTTTTGGAGCTTTTAAGACTATGGATCACTCTCTTAACACTGCGCACTCTTAACACTGCTTTTTCTGTATCCCATATATTTTTGGATGCTGTGTCATGTTTACTGTTCAGTTTGAAAAATCGTTTGATTTCCATCTTAATTTCATCGTTGACATAAGGATTGTTCAGCAATAGGATTTTTTTTTTCCTGAGGCGGAGTCTCACTATGTCATCCTTGGTGGAATGCCGTAGCATCAGAGCTCACAGCATCCTCAAACTCTTAAGCGAGTCTTTTGCCTCAACCTCCCCAGTACCTGGGACTTTAGGTGCCTGCCACAATGCCTGGCTATTTTTTTGTTGTAGTTGTCGTTGTTGTTTACCAGGCCCATGCTGGGTTCGAACCTGCCAGCCCCGGTGTATGTGGTTGGTGCTCTTAACCCCTGAGCTATGGGTGCCGAGCCAAGCAACAGGATGTTTAATTTCCATGATTTTCTGTAGATTTGAGAGTTACTTTTGAAAGTGATTTCTAGTTTTATTCCACTGTGATCTGAGAAGATATAAGAGTTGTGAGCTTTACCATTTGGATGTTTTAATACTAGTAGTAGATATTGATTGTTCTGTTCTATGTATAGAGCACTTTAAGCATTTTCATTAAGGTGGGAAATGTTTGCCTGTTTGCTTGTCTGGGAAAAATTTGACTTCTCTTTCATTTTTGAATCTTAGTTTTATGGACTTAGTTGGCTGGACGTTATTCTGTTTAAGAAGACTAAAAAGAGGATCCCAGCCTTTTCTGGCTTCTCAGGTCTCTGCTGAGAGGTCTGCTGTTAGTCTGATGGGTTTTCCTTTGTAACTTCTTGCCTTCATCTCATATCTTATAAATTTTCTCTTTCATTTGACTTTATTTTTTTTCTTTTCATTTTTATTTTTTTTTGAGAGTCTCACTTTGTCACGCTGGGTAGAGTGCTGTGGTGTCATAGTTCACAGCAATTTCAAACTCCTAGGCTCATGCAATCCTCTTGCCTCAGCCTCCCAAGTAGCTGGGACTACAGGCACTTGCTATGGTTCCTGGCCAGTTTTTCTATTTTTAGCAGGGACAGGATCTCCCTCTTGCTTAGGCTGGTCTCAATTTCTTGAGCCTAAGCAATCCACCCACCTTAGCCTCCCAAAATACTAGGATTATAGGTGTGGGACACTATGCCTGGCTCATTTTGACTTTAATCAAGCTAATGACTATTCTCTATCTGCTCTGAATCTTCCTGGAGTTCAATGACCATTTTTTTCCTGGTCATCCAGACATCTAACAATACCATGGAAGTTTCCCTCTATTATTC